>CANSNZ010000923.1:0-105388 GCA_947646795.1 Beta lomatogona | reverse complement strand
GTCGTTTTTGAGAAATTCTCCGATCGTCATGTAGCTACGCAAGAAAGGTTTGACTTGAATTGGGCGTTGAAGTTTGAGTTGATCAAATAAGAGCTTAAAATATGAAAAAGTCGTACTAGATTTGGGTCCATAGCCTATAGGACTCTAGGCTATGTCCAACAAAATTTGTTAAAAGATTAGTGTTTACCACTTGTCCACTTGGGTTAAAATAAGACGGGATTAATCCACAGTTATGAGGCACTTTTAGTATAAGTATGACATTTTCGTAAGGGGAAATATCGATATATTATGTATAAGCGTATCACTTATATAGTGAGACAGATTTTAGGTTTTGAATATATCTCATATATTGGACATTAAGTCTAAGATATAGCACACTGAGACTTAGATATTAGAGGTAGCCAAAATATAAACTTTTGATTAAACTTTATTGGTACTTTATTGGTCAGGCCTGCTCAATACCGGCCCAATCGGTTCAGTGGAACAGGGTCCCAAAAATTTGAGGGCCCAATTTTGGTTGGCAAGTGGAAGGAAAAAAAAGAAGAGAGAAATCACGCAGCACTCACCCGCAAGAATGGAAGACTTTCCATCTTCTTCAGTTTTAACGCCACAATTCTCTCTCCTCTTCATAAATCAAAATCCCCAAAAAATCATGATATTATTCAACTTCCCATATTAATTTTAATAATCACTCTTTTTATTCAAGGAAATTTATCTCATTTCCAATCTTAATTTTAGCCAAAAAAACTCAATTTCATTACTCCCTCCATATTTTCAATTAGTTGTGGGAAGTCCGGAGGTGAATAATCAAGAATTGGTGGGCTAATTTGTTATCAAAGTCTTCAATTTTAAGGTAATTTCACTTTCTTTTATGCAATTTTTCTAGTAGAGATGAACTTTATAATTTGAAATTAAAATTTATAATATGTAATTATGCTTATTTGATGCCTATTTTCGATTTCATGATTTGGTCTGCAATTCTGCCTAATTATTTTTCTGCAATTTTATTCCTATTTTATTTTTTTTACGGGAAAAATGATGAGCTTCATTGATACTTTGTTTGTTATTTGGAAATGTATCTATGAACTTTTAAAGTTTGGAAACTAGAATCGTCAAACGACGAACAGATCATGATGATTTTGTCATTTTGATACCATCATTATATTGTGATATTAGTTACAGTTTTTAATATGGTCAACTGTTTTTATATTGTGATGTTCAGTTTTTAATATTGAGAATTTGAGATCATACGAGTTATGAGTTGCAGGTGTAAAAGAAAATTGTTGTTTGTCTTTGTAATATGCTAATCTTGTACTGTCTTTCATTTTTTCTATACTTTTGCAATTCTGCCTAATCTGCAATTACTTTACTTGATTTTTCTTGCGAGAATGCAGTCTCATACAACTTCCGACCAGATTTTTTTTTTCTTTTTTCCAAAGAATGACATTGCATAGAGGAAATTAAAAAGATTGGAGTACAAGTTGTTTCTGTCTTTCTTGTTGTTTTTATATCATTAGATTCGAGTGGCTTCTATTATACATTGCATATCTTTTTATTCAATTAGTTCTACCATGCCTCCCAAAATTAGGAAGTATGATTGTGGCTATGAAAAACGTAAAAAAAAAAAGAGAATTGAAGAGCTCACTCAATCACAAAGAGGGCCCCATTTTGATGGATAGCAGAGGGCCTCCATATTTCATGAGACGGCCCTGTTATTGGTCTTCCTCTCTTCATCCCAAAAGAACCCAAATATCATGTGTTTCACAAATCTTCTTCCTCCGCCAAACTCCTCCAATTTCAACTTCCTTCTTATTCGATTCCAAAGACTTCAAGTCTGACCTTCATTTTGATATAATTTTTTCTATCCTCTTTCTTTTAATATCCTTCTTCGTTCATTTTGTTAATTATTCCTAGGAGACATTCAATCGCGAAAGATAAGGAAAAACTTGCCCCCCTCTCCTCTCCCCTCCCCTTTTCCTTCCCTAGCCCCTCCCCTCCTCCCTCCCTCGTCCCTCCCCTTCTCCTCTCCTTTCGTCCCTGCCCCCGCCACGGCGTCGCCTAGAACCCCCCTCCGCAACCCCCCAGAGGCGGCCTTTGAAGAGAAGTGGGGGCGGCTGGGGTGGGGGTGAGGTTTGGGCTGCAGGGGTGGGTGGGGGCTGGCGGTATGTGGTTGTAGTGGTGGCTAGGTGGTGATTATAGAGGAAGAAAGAAAATAGAAGGGTCAACGTCGGAATTGAGATGGCCAACACATGAAAATGGGAATAAGTTTCATCTTGCAAAAAAATTAGGTCTTTTTTTGCAAAGAATGCCTTTAAAGGTTTTTTTCGGCAAAATTGAACTTTTAAAAGTTTTTTTTGGCAAATTTCTCGTTTATGTTTACTTCTTTCCGAAAAAATGTTACCTCAATTTCGAAAGGTGTTTCTGTTGCGGGCCTTCGACGGAGATTTACATATCATCTCTGCTCGGTTTTGCTTCTCTGTGACCCATTTAATCTTCAAATTCTTTTTTGTAATTCAAGCAAGCCTACATTACCATTTCAAGGATATAAGGAGCCCAAAATTGTCTTCTTCTTCTCCATCTTTTTTTTTTATTAGAACAATTGTCTTCTCTTTTAGGAGAAACTAGAATTATATTCTACCCCCTTTAGTGCACATGATGTAATATTTGTAATTCAAAATCACTAGAAACACTAGTGGAAAAATCACGAAATGACATAACAAACCTGATCCGGTTTATCTAAAACCGGATCAATTAAGGTGAACTGATCCGATTTAGATAAATCCCGAATCAATTTGAGTGGGCTTTTGTAACCAGCGTTCCACAAGTGAGGAGAACTGATCCGGTTGGGATTAAGCCCTGATCAGTTTGGGCTCGGCTTGATAAAAAAAACGGTCCAGTACGCCTCTCTCTCCTCCCTTAGCTTGTTACAGAAATCATTTAGGGTTCCCCCCAATTCACCAATGCGCGTCTCTCCACTTTCTCTCATCCCCCCTCATCTGCTGAACCGTAGCCCCCATCTCCTCTCTCCATTTTCATTTCCTTTATTGACCTCTCATCTCCTCTCTTCATTTTTGTCGATCATCTCCTCTTCTCTCATCATCTCCTCTAATCTCTCTCTTCTATCCCATTCAACGAACACCAGTCAGGCACCCATCCCCTCTGCCACTTCGTTTATCATGTCAACGAACACCACTAGTCCACTAGGCACCAGCGAACGAAGATTTGTCTCCTCTCCTCAAACGCCATTCAACAAACGAAGATTTTATCTCCTCATTGCGTCGCTCACACCACCACATTAGGCCTCCTCGTCCCTAATTCACCGTCGCCCAGTCACCAGATTTTGTCCCCTCCACTCAACGTTGTTAAGTTGCTCCTCTCTCGCCGTCGTTCTAAATCTACGGTTAGTTCAAGGTTTTTTTTTTTTTTTTTTTTAGAATTCCGATTTAATTTCAACCATATATAGAATTCTGATTTAATTTCAAATCTTTTAGGGTTGTAATTTATTTCGCTTTTTTATTTATTTAATTTTTCGATTTTAGGTTTTGTCATTTAGTTAATTTCTTCCATATTGTATACAATTTCGTTTAGGTTACGAATTTTTTAGAGTTGTAATTCCGAAGGTTTTGAACGAAGATTTTTGCTTGAATTTTTCGATTTTTGGCTTTATTTATGTTCGTTGTAATTTCGTTTTAGTTCTTTTTTTTTTGCCTTAGTTCGTTGTAATCTCATCTTTGTTGTTTTCTTCAATCATTAATATGTTTAATTTTGATTGTTAGGTTTGCTAATTGTTTGTATAATAATTTGGAAATTTAGTTGATATTGGTACAAAAATCGGAAAGTTAAGTACAAAGCACAGTGTTGGCTGTTGTTTATGGTTGCTTTTGCATGTTGTGGGATTGTCACCGCTTGTGGAAATTGCCGATTTTTTTTTACCATTACCAAGAACTAACTGATCCGGTTTATTTGTGAAAACCGGATCAGTTAGTTGTGAATTGATCCCGTTTTCGGAAATAACAGATTCAGAAAGTTTTTAACTGATCTGAATTTGGACCGGATTAGTTAATACATGAGAGCCGCTCTGGGTCCACCCGACCCGGACCAAAACTAGATATGTAAGCCCGGTTTTGACCGGATCAAATGGGATTTTTTCTACAAGTGAACATAGTAAAATTTACGAATTGAGGTAGAGTATTTCATATTTATGCAAAACAGCGCCATTTTGAGTTTGATGAATTAAATATTAAATTACCTATGATAGGGTGGAGTGGTATTTTTTACGCAGTTTACTTCTGTTTTTGGGGTTTGCAGAGTCATGTGCTGGAGTGTGTTTCATCTGTTAAATATTCTTTTGTGATAAATGATGGGATCTGTGGTTCTGTGACTTCTTCTCAAGGTTTCCGACAAGGTGATCCTATCTCCCCTTACCTCTTTATTCTGGTGGCGGATGCCTTTTCTGCTATGCTGATCAAGGCATTTGATCTGGATAGACAAATTCATGGCGCAAAAGCTAGCCGTAGTGGTCCAGAAATTTCTCATCTCCTCTTTGCTGACGATAGTTTACTTTTTGCTAGAGCGAACCGACAAGAGTGCACAAAGATAGTTGATATTATATTATTATCAACAAATATGAAATTGCATCTGGTTAGAAAATAGATATCGAAAAGTCGAAAGTATCTTCTAGCAGAGGTGTTTAGTACTGAACTTTGACAAATTTCCTCTCTACGCGACTTGTAGAGAACCATAGTAAGTACTTGGGTGTCCTACTCTCTCTGAAAGATTAAAAAAGTGATTTTCTCTGAGTTTCTTGATCGGATATGGAAGAAGCTTCAAGGTTGGAATAAGAAATTGTTATCTCGAGCTAAAAATGAAGTGTTGTTGAAGGCAAATATTCAAGCGATTCCAACCTATTTGATGGGTGTTTATAAGCTTCCCCGGGTGTTGTTCAATCAATCCATTCTACTATGGCGCGGTTGTGGTGGGGAAAGAAGGGGGCTGGATAAGGGTTTCCATTGGAAGAGTTGAGAGTCGTTATGTTCTCCTAAATGTATTGGAGGTTTGATTTTGCATGATTTGAATGTTTTTAATGAAGCTTTGCTGAGGAGGCAGGCTTGGCGGCTCATTCAAATTGAAAACTCTCTTCTAAATCGGGTTTCGAAAGCCATGTATTATCCTAACTCATCATTCCTGCATTCGGCTTTGGTCATCTTGGGAGATACTCATGGAAAAGCATTTGGAGCTCGAAGGCTCTAGTTCGTGAAGGGGTGTTGTGGAGGGTGGAAATGGTTCGGGAATTAATGTTTAGGAGGACCCGTGGGTCCAAAATGAAGGTAGACGTACGGTTCATTACAGGAGCAAGAGTGGTGGGAGTGGGATTGGTGAGTGATCTCATTGATGTTGAAAGTAAAGCTTAAAGAACAGATTTTATTGAACCGGATTTTTCTGAACGGGATGCAAAGGCAATACTTGTTGTCCCCATTAGCGATTGGATGCCGAAAGATGATATCTCCAGAGCTTTCAAGAAAAAATGGTATGTATTATGTAAAGGATGCATACACTAGTAGAATAATTGCGTTTTGTTGCGGTTTGTAAGTGGCCTATTGCTGCAGATTTCGCACCGCCACAAATCAAGGCGCAGCAATAGGATAATCCTATTGTTGCGGTTCGAAAACCGCCGCAATAGATGAACCTATTGCTGCAGTTTGTGTCCCAAAACCGCAACAATATGAATTTTTTTTTTTTTTTTTGCTTTTAGTGAAATTATGATTGTTGCAACTCCAATAGCAAAGGATTATCACATCACAGTTTTTAAAGAGACACAGAATAACATATACTAGATTCAAATCAAGTAATCAAGTTCATTCATCAACAACATAAGATGTTTATACAAAGAAAGGGAGGAAAAAAAAACAAAATCTACATTTATAAATGAAACCCTAGACTAAATACCAAACTTAATTAAAAGTTTCAGATCTAATAATGAAACATACGACGAGGAATTAATCCGAGAGGGAACCTATAGGCAAACATATAATGATAAATCGCAAAATAAAAAACAAAAATTTCAGATCTAGAAAAGAAAGAACTCGAGCGGCGAAGCACAATCCGAGAAGGAAGACTCGAGACGGCGCCGACAGACTTGGTGCGGACGACGATGGCAGCATTGGTGCACACGAGGAAGATTTTGAAGTCGACTGACGAGCGAGAATGATGATGTTCGGTGTTGCTAAGCGAGATTGATGATGCGAGACAATTTCGAAGTCGATCTAAAACACGACAGCCTGTTATTGCGCAAACACGAGGACCTTACGAGTGAGGAGATAAAGTTGCGAAGATGAGAGATGTGCGAAGAATATGAGAGACGAGAGATGTGCGAAGAAGAACATGAGACATGAGAGGCGTGAGAACTGAGAGTGAGAGGAGATAGCGGATGTAAATGAAAAACAAAACAGCGCCTAGTATACTAAGAGTGAGAAAGCGAGATGTTAACCCTAGTAAATCTAAGAACTATTGTTACGGTTTCTATTATAAATTGCAGCAGTAGATTAATAAAAAATATTATTTTAATCTATTGCTGCGGTTTTTTCTAAAAACGACAACAATTGGATATTTTTGAACAGTATTTTTTTTATATCACGCGGTCTATTGATGTGTATAGCTAAAACCGCAACAAACTCAATTGCAGCCATACGATAATATTCTACTAGTGATACATTATAGGTAAGTCTTGCAATTTAGACTTGTTTCATGAAGCTTGGGTATTTGAATGTTTCCCCGAAGGTTTAGGCATTTTCTCTGGAGAATGTGCTCCTTTCTCTTCCTGTGAAAGCGTTGTTGAAGTACATGCACATAACCAAATATGATATTTGTCCCATGTGTAACAAAGAACCGGAGACTCTCCACCATTTTCTTTGGGTGCGATTTGGTTACAAAGGTCTGGGCAATGGGTGAGCTTCAAGGTATATGTCCCATAATACTGATGGTTTTAATTTCCTTGAATTTGTGCAACGTTGGAAAGATGTGCCTAAACCCACGAAGATAAAATTCTCGTATGTTGTGTGAAGGTTGTGGCTTAGACGCAACAAATTGGTGTTTGAAGGGAAGGTTAATTCAAATGTTATGGTGATTGATACAGCCTGCAGGTCAGCCAAGGAGTTCGGGTACTATAGCAAGAAAATCTATAGGGGAGGAGGTATTCGGGCCACAGCTGGGGTGAGGGGTACTGTTGGTGGGAGCAGCTTCCATGTTTGGATACCGTCGCCTGCTGTAAGAGTGAAGATCAACTACGATACGTCTGTAGGGGAGGATGGGTGGTGGGGCTTGGTGTTGTGGAGAGGGGCTGGTGGGGTGAAGTGGGCTGCCACTCGAAGGATTCGAGCTTGGTGGATAGTAGCAGTATTATGGCTCTTCGGCTTGCTAATACCTATGGGAAGGGCTGTCCTCGGTCCGAAGAAAATCCCGATTCCGGGTTTCCGGTCCAAACCCGAAAAATTTCGGTCCGGACCGGTGGACCGGAATTTCTGATTTTTTAGTAAAAAAAAAAAAGTTTATATGTTAAAAAAGTTTAAAAGGTAGTAAAAAGTTAAAAATTTAGAACTACTATTTATAAACTTTAGAAATATTGTTAAAATTTTAATATATCTATTATCTCAGATAACCATGACATATACGTCTTTTTCCCAAATAACCCCGACATTTTCACCCCTATCTCAGATAACCCTAAACTTGTATCTTGTCATTAAAGTTGACGGAACGGTTGACGACGTTAACTCTTTGGTATTTATAGTTATAAACCTATTTTATATTAAAGGAAAAAAAACATATGTGTTCTTCATCCCCCTCTCTCACTTGGTCTTCAACCCACTCTCTTTCGTTCTTCACCCCTGTCATGTCTTCACCTTCACCATCCACTTGCTTGGCCACCCTCTCTCTTCTTTACCAATCTTCAATTAAGCCTCACATTTTCTTCAAACTTTTGGGAATGTTCTAGATCTGATCTGTGAGATTTTTTTTACTCGCTTTGTGGACTATACTTTGCTCGAGTTTCCTGGCGGTTGTTTGACCAATTTTGTGCTCGGTTTAGCGGCCGTTTTTGTCCAGTCCTCATAGTTCTTTGTCTTCCTCAAATTTTCGCTAGCATCTAGATTTTTCTTCAGCCATATTTTGGGTTGTTTTTGATCAATTTTTCTGATAGCCTTGCTCGATTTCTAGCGACTTTGGGCTCAACTTTTTGCCTCAAATCTCAAAAATGCAGGTTCTATGTTTGGCGATTTGTTCATGGTGGTTGTCCTGGCTGATGATAATAACGGTGTTGGGGACACAGGAAGAAGTTCAAGGTGAGCATCCGTCTTGGAGGAGATTGAGGGGGAGGGTGACGCCTGATCTGGGTTAGTCCCTTGGATTCCCGTGATGGGTCGCCGGTTTAGGGTTGCTGATGGTGTGTTGGAAGGAGAAGACTTGAAGAACATTTCTAAAAGTTCATGTTTTTTTATGTGGGTTTCTTTGGTTTTGATTGATTTATTTTGATGTATTATGAAATTTTTCTGTTTTGCTAATGGATGACAACATGTTTTAGGATGAAATTTTAATGTGACTGTGAATTGATGGGATGGGTATGATGTGGGTTTTATAGGGGTCTCCTTCTTTTTTTCATGAAGATTTCCATTAAAGGAGAGCAATAACTCTAATTTTAGAGGTTGATGAGGAGAGAGAAAATCAGGGGGTGATTGAGGAGGTGGAGGAGAGAGAGAAAATTAGGAGGTGGTGGAGGAGAGAGAATGGCGAAACAGGTGGATGGAGGAGGAGAGAGAAAATCATGGTGGTACAGATGGGGAAGGAGAAAAGATGAAGACATGGGTGAAGAACAAGAGAGAGGGAGATGAACAACTAACACAATTTTTTTTTCTTACAAAAATAGGTTTAGAGTTAACGTCGTCAATCGTTCATCAACTTTAATGACAAAATACAAGTTTAGGGTTATCTGAGATAGGGGTGAAAATGTCGGGGTTATTTGGGAAAAAGGCCTATATGACAGGGTTATCTGAGATAATATCCCTAAATATTTTTAAATCCAATAAAAAATTTTTTTTTTTTAAAAAATAAAGATTCCGGTCTAATAGGTTCAAGACCGGACCGGACCGGAAAAATTCAGGTCTAGGTCCAAATTTTTTCCATATTCCGGTCCACCGGTCCCGGTCCGGTCCGGTCCTGGACCGGTGAACACCCCTACCTATGGGTTACGGGAGTTTATTATTGAGTCTGAGTGTCAAGCTATAATATCCCGTCTTTCGGTTGGCTCTATCTTCCAATCTGATCTTGATACGATTTTAGAGGATGCCCTTTTATTAGTAGTAATTTTTCTTGTGTTCACTGGTGTCATGTTCGTAGGGATGGGATTAGTGTTGCCCATCACCTTGCTAGAGTAGTGCCTTTTGGGGTAGAACAACATTGGGATAATCATTGCCCTTTGGAAACATCACAGTATGTACTTTTGGACTCTTTGTCCATTATTTAATATATTTCTCTACTCCTTTCCCCTCAAAAAAAAAAAAAAGGAAAATTATAAGAAAGGATCACCCAAAGAAGGAAGCTACAAAGTTAAAGCAAAAGTCTAAGAACATGCAATGTTTATACTATTAGGTATGCAAATTCAATAGTCCAACAGGGTGGTAAGGCATGGAGACATACTACGGGTTTTGGGAGTGTCCGAAGAGAATTCTTAAGCAAAGAAGAAAACGGGTAGATTGTTTGGAGCGACCATGAAGTTGCCTTATAGCACCCTCTCTTTGTGGAGAGGGGTCATGTGTAACTCTCACACAATTTCGTTAAATAGATAAATATTGAAAGTGCAACACCCCAGAATCTCAAAGTGGAAAAGAAAGAAATAATAATAGTATTAATAGGACGATGGCGGAAACATCGTCTTCTGGGAATGTCACTACTACAAGAAATGTGTTTTAAATAACTAAGTGATAAACCAACATAAGTAAATAGTATAAATAAAATAAATTAATTAGAGTAATATCCAAAAGATAAAACTAACTCTCAAACTAATTAAAAGTCTAGGCCTAAAACATCTAACATTTTAATGCTCACATCTTAACCCGAGCCCAAAACCAAAGAAGATTCCCATCAACATAACCTGCAAAATATATCATCAAACATCCACAATCAGTGGGGAGTAACTAGCAGTTCTCCCAGAACAAAAGAAATCAAAGTATAATTCAGACATAGATTAATAAGAAAGGAAAACATAAGGTCAAGATAACTATGACATGCATCCAAAATCATAAAGCTCTCAAGTAATACAAAAGATAAAATGAATAAAACATCTCAAGAATACTTCAATAATAATAAAAACATAGATAAAATAAGTTATTGAGTCAGAAACCGAACGCCAGTGAATCGCAATTCACTTCCTAAGGTTTGTCAGATCGCAATCTCCAGGTCAGTCTATGGGCTTACGTTCCCCACTGCCTGTGTCTAAGAATGGCCAAACTCCCGATGCAGGGTAGAACACGCAGAACTCCCTGACCTCTCGGACGACAACAATTAACCTAGGTGTACCCCTAGTTCGCAAACCAGGTGGTTGGCATGTTCTTCACCGGGTACTACATCTATCCCACCGGATGTTCTTATCTCAAAATAAAATCATAAATATCATCAAAGTATCATTCAGCTCAAAAATATTCGTCAAAAGGGATGCCACCCGGCCTTATACCCATAATTCATCAAAAGTAATTCTTCAAAAATCCTCAAATTAGTAACTTACAAACTTACAACAAATATCTTCAATCACAATACTTTGAACATCACTAAGCATCAACAATAATAATGAAATAGTTTTTATAGCACTAACAGTATCATTAAGAAATGCATCACCAATTAACTCCAAGGCTTATTAAATTAATGAATAGTACACACAATTAATCATTTTTACGTAAATAATACATAAACATAATGAAACCAATAATACTTACAGCAACCTACTAAACACTAGCATCCAAGAACATAAAAGATCACAAATTATTTCTGAATAAAAAGCCCTTAAATTATTTAAAAGAATATCCTTAAATTCACAACAAAAACCCAATAATAATTATTAAACTAATAAGTACGATCAGTAAAATAACAAAAAAATTATCATACGACCCTAATGGCTCTACTGACATGGTACAATTTTTATTTATAATTTTCGGACTCTAAAAGTATTTTTAAACGTTAATTGACAGAATACCCAATAAAGCCAATATAATAATTAAAAATACAAATAGACGCCCAAAAATTACCAAAAATTTACATAACATGAATAAACTCACTTTAATACATAATATGCAAAGAAATGAATTTTTCAGCCTCCATAAATAATTTTCACGATTTATATACTGACATACACGAAAATGTAAAAACAGATAAACCAATTAAATAAACTTGTAAACAGTATAAAAAAATTATTCCAAGGCATGAAATACATATAAAATATATAACATGCTTCACTAAAAATAATTTCAGCAATTATAACATTCGTTCACTATTTATTTTGCAAATAAGCCATAAACGCATAAATTACCAAATAAATCAAATAAATAGTAAAAATCAAACGAAAATTATTTTTCTGCACATAATATTCACGCAGCATACATCAAGAACATTCAAGTATAATTACATCAATAATTTCATACAAAAAGTATTTTAAACAATTTCCTTGCGTTATAATCTAATACCCAAAAATACTCTAATCTCTATCGTTCTAAGATAACTGCTAGTTACCTGGAACGTCGGGAGGAGAGCTGAGTCTAAAGAGATAGTTAAGAGTTACAATTACAATTCAATTCCTCTTCTAACCCCAAAGCACAACGAACAATAATTGTAGCAACAAGTCACTAGGCATTTTCTTCTTGAACATTTAAAAAATCTCATTTCGTGCTGTTCTGGTCTGATCCTGATTTCCGGCGATTAGAAGAGCATATTCACAATCACTTCGGTCAAAGTGAAGATAAAGATGTTATAAACGTGCTGTCCAAATTTGAGAATGATCCAACGGTTAGATCTCCGGATATGGTTAATTGCGTGAAGGTGTGACAGGAAACAAAAACCAGATGACTCGTCTGATTGAAACGAAAACTGCAGTCGCTTTTTTATCTTTCTTCAAAAACAAATTATACCTTGAGCAAGATCTTTTCAAGTAGATGGATTTTGACTACTCACGCGTCCAATTCGGATAACAAACGAAGGAGATATGATGCAAACAAAATAGGTGTGCAAAAATTGACGAAAATCCGAGAAGAGAGAAGAACTCTTTCTCTTCCTCTCTAAGGGTTGGGCGAAAAAGGGGGGGTTAGAATGCAGCAAAAACCTGATTAATAACCTCATTAAGCAATGGTTTAAAGGGTGATTATAAAGGCGGGTTAATGGGGAAATAAATAGGGGGTTACAAGAGATCCAAAGGTTAGCTTAATAAGCACCAAAATCGGTCCATCATGATACGCCACACGTGATGTACCATTTCATCATTGCTGATTTTCGGCCAGCATGATACGCCACACGTGATGTACCATTTCATCATCCCAAGTCGGTCCATCAACGTTACAAAAACATTACGCGACAACACCGCATCCTAAACGCCTAAATAAATAACGAAACTAATATAATCTTTAAAACAATTAACTAACAACTTAAAATAAATATATAAATATATCACAACATATAAAAATATATACACATTTTCACAACATGTTCCAAAATAATCTAAATAATAAATTATTTATTTTTCCGAAAAATATCATTTTAATGTAAACAAACACCAAAAATAAAGGGTGAAAATTACGAGGTGTTGCAGAAAGGAAAATCCTTAAGAGCAATAGTTTGACAATCAAACTGTTCATTAGCCTAAAACAAAGAAATAAAAATTACGTAATTGAAGAACTTTTCAAAAAACTTAAAAGTTAAATTATTACAAAAAAAAAAATACTCATAAGACTTAATTGGGTGGGCTAACCAAAAAAACCGTTGTCAAAATAATCACTAACACATATAGAACTAGTTAAAATAATAAAAAATCAATGAATAACTTTTCACTTAAAAAAAAGTTAAAAATTTAAAATCACTTATATCGTTTCCACTTTCCAATTATGAAGAAACTTAACCACCATACGCTCATCATATTGCCAAACATGCCAATTTTCTCTCCCCATGCATACTTCTAAGTTATAAGTTTTCTAAGCATTGATCTAGCATTAGGGTTGTCAATCAGGCCTGGTTGGATCGGGTTCGTGTTCGAGTTGACAATGAATGGGTCAAGAACCCTCAACCTAAACCTAACCCATTTAGTAAATAGGTTAGAAAACTCAATCCTGACCCGACCTATTTAATAAACGGGTTACCCGTGTAACCCATTTAACCATAATAATAATAATAATTATTATAATAATAAAATATTTATTTTCTTGAAAAGCTAAATAAGCAAGTTCACTATTGAAAGTATGCATGTTTAGAGTTTCTTAGAATAATTATGACCTATTTTAACAATATTTTACTTTTTTTTAACCAAATTTTAGATTTACCCATATATTTTTCCTAGAATTTTCTACATGTATAACTTAATAAGGTCAAAGCAAGTCATTTTCGGGTCGGAAATGTCAGCCTGAGTCTAACTCGTGTAATTAATTGGGATAATCGTGTCAAAAATCCTAACCCTAACCCGCTTATTTCGGGTTAGATTTGGATCGGGTTGTCGGGTTGAGTCACCTTTTGCTAGCCCTGCCTAGCATTGTGTTTATTACAACGGTTTTTTCACCAAATACCCCCGAGTTTTCGGTTTATTCACATGGTACCCTCGCACTTTTGAAAATACACGGGATACCTCTCAGTTTCACAATAACACACCGGAATACCCTTAATACCGAAATAACCCTAGTTTTCTTTTTTAAACCCTAATTAACCACCTAATCCTAACCCTAATCCTAACCCCTACCTCTAATCCTAACCCCTAATCCTAAACCCTAACCCTCCCCCACCCTCCCACCACCCCCTTCCCCCTTCCCACCCCAAAGAACCCCACCCCCTCGCAGCCCCCTCCCCACCACCCTAGCAGCGCCCCTCCCTCCCCCCACCCCCACAACCCCCTTCCCCACCACCCTAGCGGCGCCCCCACCCTCCCACCACCCCTCCCCTCCCCACCCCAGTAACCCCACCCCCCTCGCGGCCCCCCTCCTTACCACCCTAGCGACGCCCTCCCTCCCCCCCCCCCCCCCCCGTCGATTTCATGAGCCCATCCCCCCCCCGTCGATTTCCGCACCCACCTTTCCCACCCCCATCGATTTTTGGGACGTTATGGGTTTGATCTTCATCGATAAATAATTGCGAAAATCGACTAGGCTGTATGTTTTTTGCTGCTCTGGGCACGAAAATCGACCGGGGGTGGCTGCGGAAATCGACGGGGAGGGGGTCGCGAAGGGGGGGGAGGAGGTAGGGGTGTAAGTTGTTTGGTTAAAAACCGAAAACCAAACCAAACCGAATTAATAATTTGGTTTGGTTTTTTTCAAAATTCGGTTTGGTTTGGATTGGAAAATTTTCATTTTTTCGGTTTGGTTCGGTTTTTATTTTAAAAAACCGTAAAAAACCAAACCAAACCGAAGTTTGCCTATCCTATATAGGTTTTGATGTTTTTATCAATAATCTTTAGTTCTAGTATTTCAATTTTAAGCTTTAGTTGAAATTGAAGTAATTCTTCTATGTTTGATGATTTGAAACTTGATAATATTCGTATCATATGTAAGATTTGGGAAAAAAAATTTGCATCATAAAAGAATTTCGGTTTTTTGGTTTGGTTTGGTTTTGGTTTTGTAATTTCGGTTTGGTTTGGTTTGGTTTGGGACGAATTTTGGTTTGGATATGGACTTGAAATATGAAAACCGAATTTATTTTGGTTTGGTTTGGTTTTGCCCCAAAACCAAACCAAAAACCGAAATTACACCCCTAGAGAGGGGGCGCTGCTGGGGTGGTGGTGGTGGGCTGCGGGGGTGGAAGGGGGGCTGCTGGGGTGGTGGGAGGGTGGGGCTAGGGTTAAGGTAGGGTTAGAAGTTAGGGTTTAGTTAGGTTAATTAGGGCTAATTAGGGTTTAATCGGGGTTAAGACTAATAGCGTTAACCGCTGTTAGTAGGGGTGTTCAGGAAAACCCGACCCGAACTATCCGACCCAGAAACTCGCTAGCCCGACCAAAAACAATCGGGTGAAAATCAGTTGTTTTAGGGTTTTGTTGGGCCGGGTACCCGACCCGGAAAATACAAGAAAATCTGGGTCGGGTAATGGGTCGCATGTACTGTGTAAGCGGGTACCCCGGTACCCGGTTGGAGTTTGAATTTTGAGGTTTTCTAACTGGGCCAGCGCCACAAACAACAAGAAATCAACAATACAACACAACCCAATTTACTCCATTAGGAACTTGTGAAAAAAATCACAGAACTCTACCCTAACGTCTCTCTCCCACCACCAATTTTGCACTCCTCTCTCTGTCATTCGCATTCAGCATCCACCGGCGACCTCCACTGCACCATCGTCCACCGGCGACCACCACCGCACCTTCGAGTGCACCACTGCACCACCTCCGCACCACCGTGCACTGGCGACCTTTGTTGTACGTTAACTCTTCGTTGTATTTTTTTCAGTTTAACCCTTAATGTTTTTGAAATGGGGGATCAGTATTTCACGAAATTGTAAAATTAGTCACAACGCTAGCGGGATCAATATTTTAGCTATGGGGGATCCTACCAGTTGCGCCTCCCCCACACCTCGTTTTCCATATATTCAATGTCGAAGGATGAGTTCTGATTAGTGATTACTAAGATATACTAATACTAAATGCCTAGTTGATGTTTGTTTCAATAATTAATAAAGGAAAAATCCATATATGGTGTTTACTTGGCAGTGGGCCATTGGTAAAATTTAAAAAAAACAAAAGGGAAAAACGAGCCGGGTAACCTATGACCCGACCCTGGAAAACCGGGTACCCGATTAACGGGTACCCTATTTTCCCGGGTCGGGTCATGGGCCAACTTTTCAAGTACCTGAATATGTGGGTACCCGAAAAGTCGGGTACTCGGTTATGAACACCCCCTAGCTGTTAGTCATTAAGGACATTTGGGTATATTATTGTGAAACCGAGGGGTAGCCCCGTGTATTTTCAAAGTGCGAGTACAACTATATATAGCTCATATGTAATTGAGTATTCGTCGTTAACATCTTCTTTTTCGCTCACTTGAAACATATAATAGTTACACACTTAGGGATCTATCTGATAGTGTTGGGCATAAGGATTGTGTTGGGTCACTGAGAGAGACCTGAAAGTCATATGGGTTGTTAAATTAAATGGCGCCCTATAATTACCTAGTTACACCCTATATAAGTATAAAATACTATATTGTATATTTTCCATCACTTTTATCATTTTGGGCATTAGTATTTACCGCCTGTATTTACTAAAAATCGCCCGTACTAATTTCAATACATTTCTAAACTACCCCTACATATAGTGGCCCTCACTCACACTCTCAGTCTCCCTTTCACTCTCAATCACCCTCTCACCCACACTCACACAGTCACACTCACACTCTCACTCTTCTCTCACCTTACACCATGAACCACACCAACCACCACCACCGCAACCACAAACACCGGACCACCACCACCTCTCCACGAAAAACACCACCGTAAGCACAAACACAGGTCCACCACCACCACCACGACGCGAGGACACTCACCGCGAGGAGTATGGGTCCAAGGAAGAAGGTGAAAGAAGCCGGAGAATCATCAACCCAGGTTAGTGTCAATTTATTTTCACCGGAAAATACCCACCACCGCCATTGCTAAGAACTGAAGTTTCGTTTCCTTCTTCATCGAGGAAACGAAAAAAAATTTTGTTTCCTCCAACGAGGAAACGAACTTCTTTTTCGTTTCCGCCGCGGAGGAAATGAAACAGATCTTCGTTTCCTCGGTGGAGGAAACGAAAAAATATTGGTTCCATTGAACAGAAACGTTATTTCGTTTCCTCCACCGAGGAAACGAAGATTTGTTTCGTTTCCTCCTTTGCCATGTTATTTTTTTTTTTTAATTTCGAACGTTTTGTTGCTGTTATTTGATGAATAATATTATGTTTTGTTGTAATATCAGTAATAATATTATGTTTTGTATTTTTTTAATAATATTATGTTTTGCATGTTTTTTGTGAATAATATTATGTTTTGCATGTTTTTTTGAATAATATTATGTTTTGATCATGTTAGTAGTGATATTATCATGTTAATTAGTTATAATAATATTATTATTTAGTGATATTAACATGTTATAATTCGTAATTATATTCGCTAATGTTGATAGCATGTTATAATTTGTAATTATATTCAATAATGTAGCATGTTATAATATTTAGTGAAATTAGCATGTTATGCGACAAATTTAGTTATATTAATGTTAATATAATATAATAACGACGAAGGTGCTAGATATTGAATTAACTATTTTAAAATGATTAAATAGTGAATAATAAAAAATATTGATAATTAGGCTCAGTCGAGGGCTTTAGGCGGCGAGAGTGTGGGTGTTGAGGGATCTGGGCCACGACACACTCGATCTCGTGGTATCAATGCATCGAGTAGGAGGGCGAGGGCAGAAGAGCATGTTAGGGCGGATCCTATTCCTGAGGATGCGCCTCATAGTCCGGGTTGGGATACCGAGGATGAGGAGGATTTGGAAAATGCTTTGAGTGGTGTTCCAGAGGAAGCCACTTCCCGTGTCATTGTGAGGAACTATAGAGGAGGGAGGTTTGTTTCGGAGTCGTCAAGTTCCGCACGTAGTCGGACTTCGGGCAAGGCCAGAGCTGCTAGTGATACTTCCTGGAGAGTTACGGAGTCTATGACTGGGGGATCTATTGACGGTAGCGTGATTCCTAGTTATCCGGCTCACATCAGCGCATGTATCTACGATGATCCGCGTACTTATACAGTGATGATGTGTCATAATCGTGCTAGTGCGATTAGTAGTTTGAAGATTGGGACTTCAATCCGCAGTCGCGGTTGCGTGTAGATGTGTCTTGTATTAACCATCTCCGGTTCATTATGTATTCGCACCTTGACTTCCCATTGATTTCAGCGTTTATAGAACGTTGGCAGCCGGACACGAACATGTTTCACTTGCCTTTCGGGGAGATGACGATCATGTTGCATGACGTTTGGCAAATCATATGAGTTCCTACTGATGGTCGCACAGTGAGGGGTGCTTTATCATCTGATGATTTGTATGTTCGGTTTGAGGAGCTATTTCATGTTACTCGGGATGAGCTATTTCAAGACCCAGCACCTATGTGGAAGAACGAGGGCGTCAGTGTTAGCGAGATCTTTGACAGATGCGGGAGTGTTGGTCGTCCCGCTGATGTGAAGATTCAGTACATAGGTATTCATGGGGATGTACGTTGTTCACTGATAAGAGTGGTACCCGGCTCTCACCCCAGAACATTATTGAGTTGGATGACTTTCATTCAGTACATAGGTATTCATGGGGATCACCGACTTTGGCTTTTCTATATTATCAGTTAGGGGTGGCGACTAGGCAGTTAGCCAAACAGATTGCTGGGTGTCTCACGCTTTTACAGGCTTTGATATACGAGTACTTCCCATATTTTCGGCCTTAGAGAGATAGTTTATCGGTGTCTGATCACGATCCCCGGGCTAGAAAGTGGGATTACCACATCGTCAGCAAGGATCCTGTTCGACTTCAGTCGATGCGTAGACGGTTGGACAACCTTCCGCCTTCAGAGGTCCGCCATATATTTTTCTTATTAATGTAGTCGTATATTAGTAGTACATTAAACTAATCAAATTATTTATGTTTCCTATTTTCAGGTCATTTGGATGCCATATGGGGATGATCCAGCTAGGACGGTTCCGAGGACGTTGTATGTCGGTTGCATACGCTACCGAAAATATTGTTGAGCCGTACAACCCAGATCGTGTACTACGATAGTTGGGTTATGTTCAGTAGTTCCTTCTCCGAATCCTGAACCCTTCTTTGCATACAGACCGACAAATACGAAGAAGTATGAGGTTTAACACGACATAGCAGCAGCTGAGTCATCATGGCAGTGTTTCACGCCATATTCATTTGGTCTCAATGTTTTGCAATTGAGACGTGCTGGTCGTCCAGAAGATTGTTCATCGGACTACATGGACTGGTATTCTGCATATTCTCATGCTATCCTTCTCGCTGAGGAAGTCATGGATCCGGCCCGGGCCAACACTACAAACACACACTATGTATGCATTTCGTATTCTAAGTTAAGGTTTTTGTTGTTAATTATTATTGTTACCTAACATAACTAACTTATTATTACATATTCTGTAGTGGATGGCCCGACATTTTGACTGTACGAGAGCTTTGCTGGAGGATCGGCACAACGATCAACGCCCCAACACTTCGATGTCATATGAGATGATGGATGCGATGGCTCGAGATTTGGATATGGCACTGCGGTTAGACCGTGCTCGTGACCCTCCTCATGATGATGGTGATGATGAGTAGTTTTGATGTTGTGTTTTGATGTACTAGTTTAGATAAGTTTGTTTGGTTGATGTACTATTTACGCTGAATTTGTTTTGTTATGTAGTAGGACTTCCCGATTACTATGCGGATATTACTAACTAGAACTTTGATTTTATGCAACATATTATACTAATCATTAGATCCGTCATTATATCATAATATGAATATCATTATACTAATAATTAGATCACTCATTATATCATAATATGAATATCATTATACTAATCATTACAAAACATTGATTGAAAGTTACAAACTATAATATACGACAAAAATTAAACTGGTAACCAACATCATGATAATATACTAGGTAGTGAGTAAATGGTCCCACAAAGAGCGTCTCACAGCATACAACTGATATGTTTTTTCGTTTCCTCCATGGAGGTAACGAAATTCTGTTTCATTTCCTCCATAGAGGAAACGAAGATCTGTTTCGTTAACTCCATGGAGGAAAGGAAAAAACATATTGTTACCGTGAGTTGATGGCGAAAAAAAAAACTAACCACCTTCCATTTCGGTGCTGCTAGCGGCGTTGACGGTTCTTCATCGGACATTGTGGTGCTCCGGTGGTGCTATGACAGTGTTGGTCCGCGACAGTGAGGTGGCACTACAAAAATTAGAGCATTATAGAAACAAATTATGGCAACAAATTTTTGAATTGTTGATAGATAGCAACATATATTATTTTTTTGTTGCCTATTATAAAGTGACATTTTTTACTCTGATTTTTCAACAAATAAAAGCAACATATTTTTGATATGTTGCTATTGAAAACTAGTTGTTTTACTATTTGTTCCTAGATAGCATCATATTTTCGATTTGTTTCCATTTAACAACAAACTACGACAACAAATATTTGGCTTGTTGTCATTAGAAACAATTAATTTTACTATTTGTTGCTAGGTGGCATCATATTTGCGATTTGTTGCCATTTAGCAACAAATTACGACAAACATTAAAAACAATTAATTTTACTAATTGTTACTAGATGGCATCATATTTCCAATTTGTTGCCATTTAGCAACAAATTACGACAACCAATATTTCATTCGTTGACATTAGAAACAATTAATTTTATGATTCGTTGATAGATGACATCATATTTCTAATTTGTTGCCATTTAGAAACAAATATGAAAATAGATATTTGATTTGTTGTCGTTGGAAACAATATATTTTATTATTTGTTACTGAAGTAACATCAGATTTTTCCTCAAAATGTGTCCCACATCGAAGAAAGATTAGTCAATCTACCACCTTATATGTTAAGAAGTTTCATACACTATTATCAATTTCTATTAGTATCATTATGCAAATATCATTCAGAATTGTAAGTGGACTGACTCTCATTCTCTTTATTAGTTTGCATAAACGTGTTTATCAAATTATCAAACAATTAACAAAAAACATGAGGTTAATCTACGTCATATGAATAGTGCATTAGTCAAAGTGTAACTCTGCAACGATTAAAAGTTTGTTTCTATTTTTAGCAACCAATGTCAATAATTTGTTGCTAATTTCTAGCATCAAAATATTAATAATTTGTTGCGATATTAGCAACAATCATTTATAACTCGTCACTAGAGTTGACAACAAATGCACCACATATAGCAACCAACATGGCAACAATATTTTCATGGATGCGATGTGGCAACGAAAATGTTTCAGATTTTGTAGCTAAAATCATATGGCAACAAGCCTTTTAGCAACAACTATTTTTTGTTTCCAATTTGTTGCTAACTCGAGTTAGCAACAAATTTCTGATGAATAGCAACAATTTTTTACTGTTGCTAAATTGATTTATTTTTGTAGTGTGGTGCTCCGATAGTGATGGTTGTCCGCGGTGGTGGTGGTACCTCCGGTGGTGGTGCTCAAGTGTGGTTCCAGTGATGGTGGTCCACCCGTGGAGGTGATCCGCCCGTGGTGATGGTCGAGTGTAACTCCGGTGGTGGCAATGCAGCCGGTGGTTGTGGTGGTGGTGATGACGCCGGTGGTGGTGGGTGGTGGGTGGTGGTAGTGCAGGAGGTGAGAAATGGGTGAGGAAGTAGGAGTAGAGTGAGGTTAGATGAGAGGTGAGAGAGTAAGAGTGGGGTGAAAGGGGAGGGGTATGGGGGCATTTAAAGAAAAAAATACGGGCGATTTTTAGTAAATACGGGTGGCAAATAGCGATAGGGATCATTTTCTCCCCTTCCTTCACTTCCCCTTCCCTTCTTCTTCCACATCACCACCACCACCACCATCGCCACTAGCGTCGCCGCCGTACCACCACCACCATCACACCATACCCTTCTCCTCTCCTCTATTTTCTACCCCCTTTTCCCTTCTATCCATTTCTTCATACAATTAACATAAAATATAGGGGGGAAATAATTCTCTCATATCTACGAGAATCATTCATTTCAATCCATGATTTTCGTCAGAAACCAGATTCATTTTCTCCATCGATCGTCGCTGATTCACCGAGAAATTTTTTGATTTACAGAAAAAAATTCATTAAAAAAAAGGAGACGTCTTCCATGGACACCCCACCACCGACATAGGAGTCCATGGCAAGCTCCTCTTCCTGTGTTGAGGCGCCTCCACCGATGGTGCGGCGTTAATGGCAGACGCCTCCCTTTTTTTAATAAAAAAACATCAGGGGTGGTGGTCATGCAACAGGTGGAACTTGGAAGGTGGTGGTGGTTATGGGGAGTGAAGGTGGTGGTGGACCGGTGGTGGAGCGTGAAGGTGGTGGTGATTTAGTATATCAGAACCAAAAATAACAAATTTTTTATTTTTCGTCGACAATAACAAGCTGTTCGTTGACAATAACACCTTTCATAACTTCAACTTAGGCATTTTTGATCGGCAATTTTCTTTCTTGTTTGAGTCAGCCCCGGTCCGAACAATATGGAGGCCCTGTTCTCAAAGCTGAAAGTGAGGCCCCCTATTTAAGAAAAAAATTCAAAGGCACGTAAAATTGTCTCAGGGAGACCTCGAATGGGCCACCATGCTTGTCGATGAGCTCTTGGATCAGTCCAATCTGTTGGATGGACGTTCTGCTATTGCTATTCCTGGACTCGTGATCAAATAAACTTAAATGGGATAACCCACTGCCAATTTTAGGTAACTCTAGTGATAATTTTTTCCTAGCAACTTTAATTTGGGTTAATATGGCATCTCTTAGGCTACAAAAATGCCTAGATATTACTTGCAAGGCTAATGCAGTGTAACATTTTGCTGCGCTTTCTCCTTCTATCACTTCAAATGATGATATTAATTCATCCATTTTTTGACAATACTCATCATATTTCCCCTCTACCTACAACACCAAAAGCCAAAAATCCACCAAAATAATTTAATGTCTGGTAGAAAAACTCTATTCGGCTAACGAGTAGGTAGCAAAAAAGCAACTTCAAACATTTGTAATCAATCTATTCTAGTAAGGAGAAATTAAATTGTATTAACAATCTATTCTATTAACAATTTTCAGTAGCAGTAGCTTGACTAGCTTCATTGGCAGCGTCAGCGTGTAAGAACAGAGAGAGAAAGCAGTGAGTTTTTGGGGCTTGATTGGGATAGCCTGGATTTCGAGTAAGGAGAGAGAAAGAAGATCTGAAGAATGAAGAATGAAGATGAAAGATCCAGCGGGTAAAGAGAAAATCAAGGAGAGAGAAAGATAAAAACTTGAGGCCTTACTTTTACTGGTATGCGCATGTGCAGGGGCTGTACTAATGCCTTACTTTTGGCTGGGCCTTGAGCTTAGTTATTTAATTTCTTTTTAAAACTTGAGGGCCCTCTAAAAGGGAGGCCCTGTTCTGAGTCCCATTTTGGACTTGCTTAGGGCCGGCCCTGGTTTGAGTTTATAAGTTGTTCGTGAAGGTGGTGGGTTTTTTTTGCCTTTGATCTATAGTTATTAATTGTTCATACCCCATAAAGTCAAACCCTTGATTGTGATTTTAATTTTGTGGCATCTTTGGATGAAATATGTGATGTGTTTGTTTGAATGACAATTGTTTCATTGGGGCGTGATGGTGGTGGTGGTACGGTGGCGGCGACGCAATTGTTGTGGTGTGGTGGTGGTGGTGTGGCGGCGCCAGTGGTGGTGTGGAAGAAGAAGGGATGGGGAAGGGGAGAAAGAGAGAAAAGAAATGTAAATATACAAATACAGTATAAAAATATTGTATTTAGGGCGTTAGTAAGTAATTGCAGGGCGGTGAATAGAAAAACCCAAAGTCATTGAACCTATTGCCATTGTGTTACGCAATGTAATATTTTTAGTGTAATATAGGTACAGAGCAAAACCCTTAGAAAAACTATTAGGATATCTCAAAATTGATAGATCCAATTAATTTAATTAAGTTGTGAAGTCTTTAAGAAGGATATTGATACTCGAGATTTGACTTAGAATCGCTCATTGTTGATAAGTTCATATTATAACATCATTTGGTTGCATATTAGGTTGCATTTTCATATAATTATTAGATCATTTACATTGCATTTGTGCATATTTTGGTACCTTTTCAAAACTTATGTTGCTTTCACGGGTTTTTCGGAGTTTTGATATAATTTCAGGTACTTTATACTCCTGTTTGAGGACATAAGGATTAATACACTTGGATGACCTTCAAAACGATATATCATGTGCTCGAAACAGATTGTAATTGAAGAAGATACAAAACGGCTTTGTGTACTTGCGCGAAATATGACACCTCTTCACCATTTTTGCCCATAATTTTTGACACAAAATGATAATGAGGTAATACAACGATACATTACATGTGCGAAATAAAGCTCCGGATCAAAAGTTATAGTCGTTCGAAGTTGAGCTGAAGATTCTAACTGTTATAGGCCAACATGTCCCTGTCAACTTTGACACGTCTGTGTTGCCCTGATTTCTCCAACGCATTAGCTTTTCTTTCGTAGGATATTTATGTAGGAGCAGGTCAACACGTGATACGCCCGTGATTGTGTGCTCCGTAGCGCGTTTTATTTTGCCGGTTTTGTTATTTTAGGACGTTATAAATACTCTTTTATTTGTTTAATGAGGAGACATAGTTTATTGTATACACTTTTTAGGGTTTCTAGAGAGAAGTTAGAGAGAGAAAGTTGTAGATATTCATTGTTCTTCAAAACTCTACCTTTTTTCCATTAATTCAAATATTTATTTTCTTCTTCTTTTCTCTTTATATTTCATTATGAAGTTGAACTATTGTTCTCTAGTTTGTTTCTTTATTTCAATTATGCTTGATTAGTTCTTTAATCTATGACTAAGTTGAATCCTAGTATGAATTAATCCATGATTATTTCTTTAAATTCTCAAATAATTGATTAATTGTTCTTACTTAATTGATTATAACTAGTATTGTTATGATTCCTTTGTCTTGATCACAATAGGAGTTGTATTTTGACATATTTGAGTATTTCAATTAAAAACATGAAGTTTCCATGGGAGTAGGTAGAATGGATTGTTAGTAAGTTTGAGTGTCGCGTTTAATGTCTTTAATTTGTATGATTCTACGGGATTAGGCTTGAGTGCATATTAGGGAAGTCATAGATACTAGGCAGTGGTTTATGGTATTTTACAGGGTGTACTTTTACTTGTCAACATTTAATTGATTAGTTTGGGGTAGGACTTACTATTTTATTAATTTATGCTAGTGGGGATACTTAACTCTAGAGTCTTTTACTTATATATTTATTAGTATAGATGATTCGACCATCATTGATATTAATCTCCTTTAGTCTTAATTACCATTATTTAAGGGCTAATCATTAAACAACTTTTTCTTTGTGGGATAGACCCTGACTTACCCTACTACATAGTTAGGAGGATTAGTTATGTTATTTATTTTTGTTAGTGTGTGACGCACCTATCAATTGTGTACATTATTGATTATCCTTGTTCTTTTATAATTCCTTATGAGCAAAAAAAAAAGAAATGTTGGAAATTGATAGTGTGTATAAACTTAAAAGACACAAAGTGCTTCTTCATTATGAGAAATGCATAACTCGACATTGAAACATAATCAGAGATAATATCAATTATTATTTAATATTTTGAATAATACAAAACGACAAATAATAATATGAATTTCACCCAACTTAACCTCTCATTGGGAGATATTTTAAAATAATGCAAAGTCAAGCAATCATGTAGCAGTGTATTTCTCTTAATATCCGTATGAGGGACTTGGAGAATATGTAGGAGCAGTGTAAACTGGTGATGAGGTGTATTCTGGAGACTTGTATACTGGAGATGTGGTGTATTCTGGTGACTTGTACACGGGAGATGGGCTATATTTTGGGGACTTGTATACTGGTGATGGGGTGTATTCTGGCGACTTGTATACGGGAGATGGGCTGTATTTTGGTGACTTGTACACTGGAGATGGAGTATATTCTGGTGACTTGTATACGGGAGATGGGCTGTATTTTGGTGACTTGTATACTGGAGATGGGGTGTATTCTGGTGACTTGTATATTGGAGATGAGGTGTAAACTGGGGACTTGTATACTGGAGATGGGGTGTATTCAGGTGACTTGTATACTGGGGATGGAGTGTATTCTGGTGACTTGTATACGGGAGATGGGGCAGTATTTTGGTGACTTGTATACTGGAGATGGGGTGTATTCTGGTGACTTGTATACTGGGGATGGAGTGTATTCTGGTGACTTGTATACGGGAGATGGGCTATATTTTGGTGATTTGTAAACTGGAGATGGGGTGTATTCTGGTGACTTGTATATTGGAGATGGGGTGTACTCTGGTGACTTGTATACTGGAGATGGAGTATATTCTGGTGACTTGTATACTGGAGATGGGCTGTACTTTGGTGACTTGTATATTGGAGATGGGGTGTATTCAGGTGACTTGTATACTGGGGATGGAGTGTATTCTGGTGACTTGTATATGGGAGATGGACTGTATTTTGGTGACTTGTATACTGGAGATGGGGTGTATACTGGTGACTTGTATATTGGAGATGGGGTGTAAACTGGTGACTTGTATACAGGAGATGGGGTGTATTCTGGTGACTTGTAGACGAGGGGATGGGCTGTATTTTGGTGACTTGTACACTGGAGATGGGGTATACTCTGGTGACTTGTACACTGGGGATGGAGTGTATTCTGGTGACTTGTACACGTGAGATGGGTTGTATTTTGGTGACTTGTATACTGGAGATGGGGTGTATTCAGGTGACTTGTACACTGGAGATGGGATGTATTCAGGTGACTTGTACATTGGAGATGGGGTGTAAACTGGCGACTTGTATACTGGAGTTGGAGTGTATTTTGGTGACTTGTATACTGGAGATGGGGTATACTCTGGTGATTTGTACACGGGGGATGGAGCGTATACCGAAGATGGGGTATACTCGGGTGACTTATACACTGGGGATGGAGTATATTCTGGTGACTTGTATACGGGCGATGGGCTGTATTTTGGTGACTTGTATACCGGAGATCGAGTATATTCCGGTGAACTGTATACCGGAGATGAGGTGTATACTGGTGATGGGCTATAAATTGGAGAAGTGTAGACTGGAGAATAAGTTGGAGTCTTATATTCTTGAGCAGGACTGTAAGTATAATAATCACTAGCAGATGAAACTGCCACCAAAGAAATGAGAAAGAAAGACATGAAAGAAGCACGATTGAGAGCCATTTTGATTTTTGAGGGAAAGGATGAAAAGATGAGTTGTGGAATATATGGTTTGCGGATGGGCTTTATATAAGCTTGTCCTTGGGTTCCTTGATATAAAATCAATGAAAACATAGTAGTGGAGACCAAATCTTCAATGATGAACTGGTGTACCACCTTCTTGGCACGATTCAGCCAATAAAATTATCAAATTGACCTTATCTCTGTGTGTGAAAACCAACACTACGTGAAGATCATGTTGATCAATTCACGAAATGCTTAAGTGTTATTTTATCATGTTGTAGCTGTCAGCTGGAAGACACCAATGTCTACAATAGCAATTAGCACCGACGCCGGTCGGATTAACGTATTAAAATCACTCATTGCAAAAAATTATGTCATTGAATCGTCTTATTTATTCACCGACTGTAAGCAAGGGGTGATTATCAACTGGAAATTTTTAGGTAGCTTGTTGCTTGTGATTTGTGATGTCAAGAATCTTGTACTTGGTCTAATTGTCCCTAGGGCTATAGCAATAGGTTTTTATGAGAGTTGTATGACTGTTGTTATATAACTATGTTATATTTCTAAAAAGAATTGAACCCCAATCCTAAGGACCCCCGCCACCCCCAACCACTAGGGTACCACGGAGGAGGTAAGTCGCGGCATGTGCCTTAGCTGGGAGAGGAAAGAATGCCCGCTTCTCCACAGGTTCGACCCTGCAACGTTGGGGTATTTCTAAACCCAACATCCTCCCTTCGCCAACTGAGCTATGCGTCGGGTGGTTATAACTATGTTATACTAGTTTTTTCTGCACGCGATGCGTGCGACGACATTTTTGGGCATAACTGTTACTCAGTAGTAAAACAAACTAAAAACAAAAGTGCATATCTAAGTTCACCTCAATTTTGTGAATAAGATTTTTTGAATACTTACAAACAGTATTTTAAAACACTTTAATAAATAAGTATAAGTAATGAAATTGCATCTCTACCTAGTTTTTTTTGTTGACTTTAACTAATTTCCCTGAAAATCAACGCACACTCATTAGCCCAGTGAACTTCAAATATGTAATCAACATTGTGGAACTGAAATTGCAACCTTTTTTCCTTGATAATTTGTGCATTTGCAAAAATGCTATAAAGTTCTTAAAAATTATTTAGATAGAATAATCATTCATTAAAAAAAAAATCTCTATTATCAAGGTTGGTACAGTTGCTTTCAGATAGTTTACACTTATAAACAATTTTATAAGCGTGCATAAAGAGAGAGATATATAAAACAATAAAAGATTATAGAACCAACTTAGAGTAGTAAGATAAATCTAAGTCAACCAACTATCATGTAGCATAACAATTTTAAGTCAATTAGCATTACAATTTAAAGTGAATAAGCGTGAAGTAACAATAATTTTAAGTCAAAACTCTAAACATCCCCATGTGTCCCATTACAAAAAGAGACAAATATAGCACTCATCTTTCTCCCTCTTCATCTTTCTCCCTCTTCAATTCTTAGCTACTTGAGAACAGAGTGATTTGTAAGTGAATTTTTATGAATGTTTTTGTGAGTATGTATTGACGTTGTAATGTATTGGTTGTAGCTTGGAAGTGAATTTTTTAGTTTTTGTAAAGTTTCCTCATTTGAGTGATTTATATAACGTGAATTATGCAATTCTATGATTTTAGTTGACTTGTGAGTGATTACGAACATAAGCAATAAGGCTTCAAAGCATAGTTTTCCTCTAGGTGGTCTCGAGCAATACTTTCATTAGTAGAGTAAAATTCATTAGTAGTTCTATCCAATTTTTTTGTTAGATCATAAAAAAAGCGTATGTGAGTCCAATATTGCAAAATTTTGAAATATAAAAAAAGGCATATGTCAGTCCAATATTGCAAAATTTTAGAATTTTAAAGCATTTCAACTTTTAAATCTAGTTTGCAGACACAGAAGTTCCACCTTTCATTTGGAGAGAAAGAGTAGTCATTTTTTTTTGTCATAGTATCATAGACTCATCTGATAGGAACAATAAAAGTGTATTATAATAAACTAACCTGTAAAAACAAACAATAAACAAAATAAAATTATTATGTAAAGAGCAACAATAAAAAAAATTATAAACTTTTTTCTAATATGTCATAAACTCATAATCTATCATTTGCCACGTGACAACTTGATGGCTTAGGCTCTTAAGCTCTTTAAACATTGCCACTCTACATTTCTACTCTATATGGAAAAAGAATTTATCTCTTAATTTCTACTTCTCTGTTTCTCCTTTAGACCTTTACATCTCCTACACGCATATATGCAAACTGCAAAGTTTCAGGGAGTCCGACATTATATAGTGTTGATTTGCTATCTCAAGAAGGACAATCCCTTGAAAATTCTTGGAAATCCTAAGAATCCCATTCCATTTTCTCTCTCCTCTGTTTGCGTTGATGTCGTGCAGCAGTCACGACGCACCGTCACTGTTGCACAGCATCTTTTCCTGGTGTTGTCGCTTATGCTAGAAGCCGCCGTATGGGTCTTGTTTCAGCCCCTTCAGTTGTTGTTGATGTTTCTTGAATTCTTGTTAGTTATTCTCTGCTTCCTCTTTCTCACTCCTCTGTTTGGATCTTGTTGTTGTTAGGAAACTAAAAAAACTACTTGACCAAATGTTTTGTTTTTGTTTGTTTGAGAAGACAACATAAGTCTTCAATTTATATGCACCGCTTAGCTGAATTAAATAGGTGTGTTTATCTAACCACAGCGTGATTTTAGGCGTTAATTACGAAGTGATTATAGGTGTGTTTATCTAACCACAGCGTGATTTTAGGATTTTGTTTTGTAGAATTTGCCGGAAAAAAGGATGTATTTTTGTTATAATTTTATTTCCGTTATTTTTTTGAAGCCTTGCTTTGGTTTTGAAATTGGTTTTGTAATTTAGAAAGAGAGGGGGGTAAAATAGTATCTTCCTTTGGGGACACCATAGCTCCCCCTTTCCCTTATATAATAGAGATTAGTTGGTCAGAAATTATTAGTCATCACATTTAAGTAAATTTTAGTTATTCTATTCTTCCTATGTTTTTTAAGTGCTATCAAATTTCCTGACACATAATTTTAGGAGAATTATGGACAATTTAGATAGACAAATTTTTTAAATAAATTTAACACTGATAACGCAATCATTCTAGATTTCTAGCTTCTTTGTGATTTCAATTTTTTTAGAAGATTTATTCATTTATATTTGTTTATAATCCTCCTAAAACTATGTGGCAAAGGACTTTGGTAGCACTTCTTAAGAAAAAGAAGAAAGTGTCATTCTTAAAGAATGTATTTGGTGTGACGTGTCTCATTGGATTTTTCCCATCTCATATTATGATCATACTGTGTCAGTATTTAGATAAATCATATGAATTTATGAATAATAAATCTTTATTCTATAACATGTATGTATGTAACAGTGGTCTAAGAAAGCTATCAAGATTGGATGTTCATGAAAGATCAAGAACTTGAAAATATAAAAGCTTAGGTCTAGTTATGTTCTTAGTCATATTTATACAATGTAATTAACATATTGGAACTTTGTGCTAAATTAGAAATTTTAAATTAGAATGGTTAAATATTTTCTTAGAGTTAAGAAAATAGGTAATTATATTAATTTCATGTGTCTATATTTAAAGAATATAAAAGGGGAGTTTTTAGTTTCGATATTAGTTTTGAAAGGAAAATATTTATTGTAAATATTTTCGGATAAAAAGTTCTATAAACTGATTTTAAAGAAAATGTTTCTTTAAAAGATTTTCAAAAAAGAATTGTTGTAAAAAAAGAAAAACTAATTTTTAAAGAAAACGATTTTGATAAAGATTTTTGGATAAAAATTGATTTAAAATCTGATTAATAGTTGGCATAGGATATGGAGGAATCCTTATCTTATATGGAAAAGAAAGAATCAATTTTTTTGTAAAAGATAAAATTGGATTTTGAAAAGGAAAAAAATTATATCCCTTTATTTTAGGAATAAAAATTATTCAAGAAGATAATTATATCTTGGAGAATAATTCTTATTTAGTTGATGAAGTTATATAAGGGATAGAAATCAGTATAATGTGACACGTTTTTAGATTTGATTTTTGAAAGATTTTGAGAGCTGAAAACGAACTCCCAGAGCACAGTGTACGACACAGAGTTCTAGTAAGTTAAAGTCTCTAAACAAAGTTTGTAACGATCCTCTATTTGCTTGAATAAGAAGCACGCTTTTGAGGAATCATTCTTTATGTAATTTTTCATATTATAGAGAGTAGCAATACTTAGGCTTAAGTGTTGGGGAGCACTACTAGAGTTAGTAGTGGGGGAATCGAATTGTATCGAGAGTTTGGTATTTTACGATTCAAATAATAAAAGAGTAGTTTGTGTGGACGTAGATCTCAGAGGTGAGATTGAACCACGTTAAATTCCTGTGTTTGTTATTTGATTTAATTGTTTTATCGTTTGATACAATTTCGTTCAAGCAAAAAAATCAATCAGAGAGTTTACGAGTGAATAGCACATTGCAAGGCACTGTGCTATATGAGTGTTTTTGCGAAAATCGATTAGTTTTAGCCACTCAATTCAACCCCACCCTTTCTTGTGTGTCACCTTGTGTTCCAACAAGTGGTATCAGAGCAAGCTATTCTCGAAAGGCTCATCCCTAGAGAATAGAAGTCATGAACATGCAAGAGGACAATGAGAGTAAGACACTTGTGTTAGATAAATCTTAGAGTTCAATTCATATATGAAAGTTTTGAAGGTCATCATTTTAGATTCCAGTATATTTGAAGATAATTTATATTTGGAAGGGAATAGATTGTTCAGTGGCACAGAAATACACACAGTGCCACAATGAAGAAAGTCTTATTATGTTTATTTGCGGAAGTTGAAAATCTGAAAAGAAAGGTTTAAGCACTTGTTGAGCCAATTGTCATTTCAAAGCTTCAAGCTTGCATTGCTTATCTTTTTCTTACTTTCTTAGCTATTAGCCATGATCCTTCATGATTATTTCTTGCTTCATAATTTTGGATTGTGAGTTGGATTATTTTTTTCTTAATGACTTCGGATTGTGAGTTGGATTATGACATAGTACCAGCATCCTTAGTATCTATTGCCTGAGCTACTTGCATTATTTTGCTGACTATATCTCACTTTGACTCGCGAAACATGCTGATGTTCTCCTTTTTTATAATGTCAAAAGGGGGAAGATGGGTATAATACTTAGGCTAATGAATTGGTTATCTTGGTTACCATGTTACTTGTGAATGATGTTGAGTTATTTTCCCTAATGTAATTAATGGTGCATATTTTGAGGGGGAAGTATTATTTGTTTGTTATCATCAAAAAGGAGGAATTTGTTGTGACTCTAAGTTAATGTTATTTTGATGATGATAAACACTTTATGCTGGTATAACATGTATGTATGTAACAGTTAGGGGTGTTAACAAGCCGAACTGAGACTGAATATGTCCAAGCTCGGCTCAGCTCGAGAATGGTTGAGGTCAAACTTGGCTCGAGCTCAAAATTTCAAGCTCGGCTCGAGTTCGAAAAAATCCAAGCCAAGCTCGTCTCGGCTCAAAAACTCAAAATTTTAAACAATAAAAAAAAGTCCAGCTTAACCGCATTCATTGGGCTTTGATGCAAGTACAGCCCAATGAATACTTGTCAATCTCCTGACAAAAATAGATGTCAGGCTGATCATTAAATATACATAGCCCAACTTCCAAATACTCCACCCTTCTCTATACAAGCCTTTTAATACATAAGGATCCTTGCTACTCTTACTTCGTCGCTGATGTGGGATTTTTAAAATCTCAACTTCAGAACACTATGCTACTGGCGCTAAGAGTTAAGAGGAGTGGATTTGATGTTTTTGTATTGGTTGCATGTTCTATTATATTTTTGCAAATGTTGTTGACTTTGCTGCCATGTCTTGGAAGTTTTTCTAAGATTTGTGTATATAGATAATACATACTTGTAAGTCATTGAATTATAGTAGAATAATTAATTTTATTTATACAAATGGAAGACTTCATATATATAGTCTAGCATTATAAAATAACATAAGTCAAACAAGAAGTAGAGTTGAAGACTAAAAGGGTAATAAGATTATATAGGGAAAACAAGGTTGGTGTTTACTTTATCTATCGATGTGGGACATTACTATTTTACGTAAAAACTATCTAAATTTTTTTCGAGCTTGTTCACGAACTTTCGAGCCGAACTTAAGGAGGCTCAGGCTCGGCTCGTTAAGGTCGCGAGCCGATCCCGAACTCGAGTCGAACCCTCTCGAGCCGAGCTTTGACCGAGCCGAGCTCGGACAATTTGCGAGCCACCCTGGCTCATTAACACCCCTAGTAACAGTGATCTAAGAACGCTATCAAGATTGGATGTTCATGAAAGATCAAGAACTTGAAGATATGGAAGCTTAGGTCTAGTTATGTTCTTAGTCATGTTTATGCAATGTAATTAACGTATTGGAACTTTGTGCTAAATTAAAATTTTGAAATTAGAATGGTTAACTATTTTCTTAGAGTTAAAAAAATAGGTAATTATATTAATTTTATGTGTCTATATTTAAAGAATATAAAAAGGGGAGTTTTTAATTTCGAAAATTAGTTTTGAAAGGAAAATATTTATTGTAAAGATTTTCAGATAAAAATTTTTATAAACTGATTTTAAAGAAAACGTTTCTTTAAAAGATTTTCGAAAAAGAATTGTTGTAAAAAAAGAAAAATTGATTTTTAAAGAAAACAATTTTGATAAAGATTTTTGGATAAAAATTGATTTAAAATCTAATTAATAGTTGGCATAAGATATGGAGAAATCCTTATCTTATAAGGAAAAGAAAAAAATCAGTTTTTATAAAAGATAAAATTGGATTTTGAAAAGGAAAATAATTCTATCCTTTTATTTTAGGAATAAAAATTATTCAAGAAAATAATTATATCTTGGAGAATAATTCTTATTTAGTTGATGAAGTTATATAAGGGATAGAAATCAGTATAATATGACACGTTTTCAGATTTGGTTTTTGAAAGAATTTTGAGAGCTGAAAACGAAATCCCAGAGCACAGTGTACGACACAGAGTTCTAGTAAGTTAAGGTCTCTAAACAAAGTTTGTAACGATCCTCTATTTGCTTGAATAAGAAGCACACTTTTGAGGAATCATTCTTATAGAGAGTAGCAACACTTAGGGTTAAGTGTTGGGGAGCACTACTAGAGTTAGTAGTGGGGGAATCGAATTGTATCGAGAGTTTGGTATTTTACGATTCAAATAATAAAAGAGTAGTTTGTGTAGACGTAGATCTCAGATGTGATATTGAACCACGTTAAATCCCTGTGTCTTATTATTTGATTTAATTGTTTTATTGTTTGATACAATTTCGTTCAAGCAAAAAATCAGTCGGAGAGTTTACGAGTGAATAACACAGTGCACGGCACTGTGTTATAAGTGCGTTTTTGCGAAAATCGATTAGTTTTAGCCACTCAATTCAACCCCTCTTTCTTGAGTGTCACCTTGTGTTCCAACAGACAAACCGTCTCAATTCATGTATATATCATTTCAGGTTTTAGACATACCATCTCAAATTCTTTGGTGTAACTGTTACACCATAATTTATGGTGTAATTATGCACAAACTACCGCTTCTTTTATAAAAAGAACTCAAATGACATGAAATAAATGACATGTAGTCCATGTCATTCTTGTTGGAGTCTATGTTATTATGCATGTTACCCAATAAGTTATGGTGAACATATTGCACCTAAGACACACTTTTCTATATATACCATCTCATCTTATGAACATCTTATCTCAATCTATTTGCACTATATCTTAAGTTTATGGTACATATTTATTTTTTAAAACTCCAATATCAGTTTTTTCATATATTAGGAAAAAAAACTTTATGTACCCACCGAGTAGACTACCCACCATTAATAAAGACTTGTTGAGGATTGTGGTAATGGAATCCAACTCAGCATAATAATTTTTTTTTTAATACTCTATTAGTAGTGGGTAGGTATAGCAATGTCCATATATTAGATATGTCCTCCAGACACATATGGGCCTCAAAAATTTTTTTTTTTTTGAGGGGAAAGTTAGAGCGGGATATTATTGCAACTCAAGTTCCGCCAAAGTTATAAGACTTTGGGGAATATGATCCATACAAACTAGTTCTTCACTACCTCTAGTATCCCACCTTGCCACTAGATGAGCTATCGTATTCCCGCCCCTCCTTACATAAGAAAACTAGTCTTCTTTGCACGAGATGCGTGCGTGGATTATTTTGGCGGTTATCATTAAATTTCATTTAAGTGTAATTTTGAAGAATGTAATTTACAATCATCATTAGTTCTAATTGAATATCGTTTGGTGTAAATACAAAATATAAAAATTACTTGATGAAGAACTTGTTTTCTTGGTATTTTTATTACTTGTTAATGGATGTTGGTATTGTTATTGCATTTCAAAGTTTAGGTAAAATTAAAATTTTTGTCTTTGATTTTGTAATTGATTTAAAAACTGCTTTACTTATTTTAATTTGTTCTTCAATCATAAATTTTTTCTTTCACTACACATATTTTTATGAAAGTTTATTTTAGCTATTTTGAACTTCTTTTGATATACATATTTTAAATTAGGAAGGACTATGATTGAGGAAAATTTCAAAATCTTAATAGGTAAGTATTTTTATTGGATGAAGGGTTAAAAAGTCTTTTCAAAGGGGGATACCATAACTCCTCCCTTGGCTTATATAATAGAGATAGAAAACTATGGAATTTCCGTCAATATTGTCAACTTTTGAACGAGGAATTTCAGATTTGGGACTTTGAGTCTATTTTATTTGATTTTTTATTTTCAGTTTTTGATATTTGACTTCTTGATCATTATCCTAGGAGCGTCTTTAAGGGTAAAAAATTATCTTTAACTCTCATTTTTCCTTCATAATTTTTTGTTCATTCACTTAAACGCTTCCGTCAATATTGTCCATGACTCCATGTATGTTAATTTCCATAAATTCAGAAACGCTATTGATGTCTTTCCAGCGGAATTTCAATAATTTCTAGAAATGGAACCTATTATGGCTCAAAGAATTATTACAAACACTTTGACCTTAACATGTTGGTTTTATTCTTTCAGATTTGAAATTTTAATAGCAAAAAATGAATTAAAGTTAAAAATCTAAAGATTGAAGAAATAAGGTATTAAAAAATTTTATATCGTTTGGTTTACATGGGAAGTCAAAATTCCCATGAAATTGCAATTCATAGGAAATAAATTACTTAATCAAATTCATGGGAAATTGGTTAAATTGTTTGGTTGACAATGGGGGAATTTCTACTTACCTAGCAGGACCTAGGTACTTCCTCCATTTTGTGGGAACTCAAAATTCCTAGGAATTTCTAATTCCTTCATTTTGCTATTTTGTTGTCAACCAAACAACTCATCAAATTTTTAATTCCTAGGAATTTATATTTCCCATGTTTTCTCATATCAACTAAACAAGCATTAAACAAGAAGAGGTACTTAACAAGAGACAAACAAAAGATGCAAACTAGTTAGTCCAATTAGAAGTTTAATTAAAAACCAAAACTTCCATTCAGAGGATAAAAACAATAGTACATCACCAGAACAACTTTCTTTTTCGAGGGGAAAAGTGAGGTGCATATATTAATTCGCAGACAAAATGTCCATTAATACATAAGGAGACACCTCCGCTGGGCAATGATATTCCCAACGTTGTTCAACACCAAAAGTTATATATCTAGCTAGGTTATGGGTGTTGGAATCAAGGCTTGAAAAGCCTTGCCTTCTTTTCTATAAAAGTCCCACATTGCTTGTGGGAGGGAATACTCCCTTGTTTATATATTCTCTTCTTTCTTATACTTATTGAGTTGGTACTTGAAATGCTTTTGTGGTTGGATATCATACTTGGGTTTGGGATTGTTATCACACACGCGCGCGCCACCCGCCCAGATCGGGCCAGGACCTTGGGATTTGGGCTTGTCTTTAAACTTAACTTAACTATATTTTTGGACACAAAGGCTCCGAAAAGCAAAAAGAAATTCTTGAGTGAGGAAAGGAAGGTACTTAAGCATCAATATCTTTCGATTTGAATTGATGCATAGTGAAATGAGGCAACAACTTATTTTCTAGTGAGTGAATTTCTCTTGAACTCACCAGAGTTCCGTTGAGACCCCCACAACACATACCTACCTTAAGATCGTGCAGTCTCCGCGATACATCACAAGCGCTTTATAGCCATGCGCATTCCTTGGGTCTCATAAATGCTCTAGAAAGACAATATAGTCTTTCATAGAAGGCGGCTTAACCTCCACACTTACGTAGGTAGTCCATCAAGTGTTTCTCAATAACACCACCCCAAAGGGATATGGAACCATTAAGAGCAAAAGCTCAACCTCACAATATAAATCCATCAAGTGCGTCTCAATAGCACCACCAATAGGCTATGGATTTAAAAGGCACTACCATGCGCCATAGGGATGAGAAATGTAGTGCAAGTTAAGATTCTATGGCTTCGTTTGACCACAAACGGGTATCCACCTTAAAATCTCAACTAATGGGCTTTAGCTCCATCCCCCTCGACGACTCTAGGACAACTCTCCTAGATAACCCCTTAATAAAGGGATCTACAAGATTTCTTTCGGACCTCACATAGTCCAAGAAATCACCCCATTTTTCAGAAGTTGTTTGACGACTCCATGTCTGATCCGTATGTGTCACTTCTTACCATTGTAGACACTCTTCTTAGCAACACCAATGGCTGCTTGAGAATCACAATGAAGAGAGACAGGTGCACCCTGTCCTCCCCATAAGGGAACATCAGACAACAGATTTCTCAACCATTCAGCTTCTTGCCCTGCCAACTCGAGGGCAATGAACTCAGACTCCATGGTGGAACATACTATACAAGTCTGCTTCGAAGACTTCCATGATATAGCACCACAACCAAGGTTAAACACATAACTGTAGGCGTGTTTTATTTCGCCTATGCGGTGTAAGCGCGTATTAGATTTGACTACCCCATTATTAAGGTTTTATTGAAAATTGTTTTGTATTGAAATAAGTCACCAACAATTCTTTTTAGGAAGAATCATAAACCTAATTGGATATAGGAAAATCATAGGGACAAATTATCCAATGTTGATTTCCCCGTCATGACTCCATAGATGGTCAAAATGAACCAAAGATTGAGTTCGGGGGTGAGGGTACAAATATGGTCAGGAACCATATTGCCCATTGCTGGCCTCTACTAAATATCGATTCATTACATATTTTATGTCAAAGAATAATCAAATAATGTTTTATACACCCTAAAAATATTTAGTCTAAATTGATTCAGGAAACACATAAAAAGACTAATTTTTAGTGACGTGTTATTAGGCAATCAATATTACAGGGAACCTAGCAGGTTGTCCAAATTAATCTGATTAATGTTAGAATAATTCTTTAGGTCTTTGATTAGCAAAAATAACATGTGGGTGATAAAAGCAATAAAGCAGGGACAATCATATAATATGCATAGAACAATCAGGCAGGCATATAATATATGAAAAGAAAAAAAAAAAAAAAAAGAGAAGGTTTAGAATATACAGTAGATCGATTTTATATTAAAGATCTACATCATGAAAGAAAACTGTTAGTAACTTCAATATAAAAATAATTTATTCAAGGATCCTCAGGTATTATACCTATGCGGCTTAGATTGAGGAGCGCAACGATCTTTCGGCGGAGCAATCATAAAACCAAAAACGCAGCAAAGACGGATTGATTGAAAGTATTGAAGAGTATTGAAAGTATTTGAATATTGAATGTATTTGAGTATAGAAGGTTCGAAGTACGTTTTGGAGTATTCGAGAGAATTTTATGTGCGTAAATAATAATCTGAAAAGTCGTCCTTGATTCGGGAAATCACGGAGTATTTATAGGAAAAAGAGGGCGTGTGCTGCAAGCAAGCCTTGCGCCTGGCGCAAGCCTACGTGGCAGGCACACTGCCACGCATCAGGCGCACATTGGTGTGCCTGACGCAGCCAGCCCAATCAGGTTTAGGCACGTGTAAACGCGTTTTGAAAAGATAAAAGAAAGTTGCGTCTCACACAAGACTTGCGTCTGACGCAGGACTCTGTATGAGTCACAAAATCTACGTGTCAGGCGCCCATTGGCACGCCTGATGCGATATGGCCAATGTGCTGGTCGCACGTGTCGCGCTGAGCGCAGACCCCTCGTCCGGCGCATATTCGGGAATATTCGAGCATATTCCTTTGCGCGTTTTTCGAAGATACTTTTCTATCCCTAAAATTACGGAGATGGAATTTTACGGATTAAAAATCTGTTTTATTTATCAAAGATAATAAAATATTTAAGAAAAATATCTATTAAAATAATAAGTATTTGATTGGTGTTTTAAAATGGATTTACAACATTTTATGGGCTTGAAATGCAATTAATCGTCATGAACAATTAATTGGGCTTTAGAATATCATTTCAAAACACATTTTGGATTGGTTCTTTAGATTGCTATTCCGTTGGGTCGCGCCAACTAATGCCGCGGTATGTTTCATCATCGGATCCTTAAATGGGGAGACACGATTATGTGCCTACAGAAGCCCCCACTTTGACTGAGGTTCAGGAAACCGATAGTCAAAGTATACTGTGTCGGGACGGAGAACGATTCTAAACGCTCTGCATTTTAGAACTGATCTATATACGCCGGTCTCTGCAAAATAAAGTTAGTATGCAGGACAATAACTACAAGCAATCTGATTACCTGCAGGGGAAGATGTTAGTAGATAGGTGCGAACATCTCAGATAAAGCACATAGTGATGCAAATGTACGCAAACTTAAACTCTCCGAGGATGCACAAGACGCTATGCAAGGATTAAGGTTATGCAAAGCTAAGGGATGACACGTCATGCAAGGTCAGGGTTATGCAAGACTAGAATGTATGAAATGCAATGCAAGGTCAGGGTTTTGCAAGGCTAGGATGATGTATAGAATGACCAAATGATCAGAATGATTAGAAATAGATTGAATGATTTTCGAAAATCGTTTTTAGTAAACAATCGGGGTTCGTAAACGAGGTTCGCGGATTACAACTTCTCGGGAGTTTGACTTGAATTGGAGGAACCACCACACGTAGGAAGCCCCACTTTGGGTGAACTTGCCTTGAATTAGGCTTGAGCCTTAATTGAAATGTATTTGATCTGATATTGAAATGTAGTTGTTATGTCTTGAACATTGAAAGTTGTCACTGGGGATTCTTCTTTGGGAAGTTGATGTAGGCAAAGTCAAGTATCGCCGGAAATCATGGAATTGTCGAAGATTCCATCAGGGACAAGGAGAGCTTGGATTGAAAAATAAAAAGGTTGAAATTTGTGACTTAAATCAATGTCGGTGGGAAAAGGCCTTAACGAGGCTCGGTGCAAACTCGAGTCTATGTCAGGATCTAGAAAGAGTATGCTCCTAAATTCTAGAAAGTCAAATCATTAGACCATGACTAATTTTATTTTATTGAAGCGGTAGGACCTCGAGATGAGGATTCCTACGTATCCTTGCGGAATCAGACCATTCGTAGTTCTGGATCTATTTTTTTTTTTATGTTATATATTTTTTTTTTGTGCCCTAATTTTTGCCTAGGCCGCCCTTTCAGGTTTTCAACCTAGCGGGCTTGGACATACCTTGAAAAAGGAGTTATAGAAGGGTGGATGGAAGGTTGAAAGGTTTATGGCTTGAGGTTTAGATAAAGGTTGAATTGGTTGGGCTAATGGAGGATCATGGATTTAGATTGTATGGATTAAAGGTTTGATGAACCGAAGGGATTTGACTGAGGGGTAGAACTTGTGTGCAAACCCCCTAGCTTGACTTTTTATTGCTTTGCCTTCGGCTTTTTCTTTTAGCACTTTTGTGCGCTTTCTTTTGCTTTTGCTTCTTTCTTTTTTTTTTCGCACTTTGAATCACTTTTTTTTTTATTTGTCTGGCATTGATATTTTTTTGTGTAGTAAGGCTTGCGCACAAGTTATTGGTTTAAGGTATTGGAAGGCTTGAAGGATATTTGCGGAACTTTGAGTAATGGAGGGATTATTTGGCTAAGTATCATGGAGATGATGGTTTAAAGGATTTTTGTTTTTCCTTAGTTGTATGAGGATGGCTTATGAAAGGTAATGGAAAGGAGAGGGGATAACTCTTGATCCAAAGTATGTCCTCTTTCTTTATTATTCTCTTTTTTTATTTCAGATCTTCTTGGTTATTATTGTTAGTCAAGTTCATTATGTGATTTGAGTTTCATCATTGAATTAGAAGCATAAATAAAATGATGGAAGGCCAATGAAAATGAAATTCTTTTATTAATCAGAGATAAATAGAACAAGGCTTATTGGAAATAAAAATCTAAATGACATAGACTCGACAAGAAGGGAAATGAAGGAGCCAGGGGAGGGACTCTCCGACTCAACCTAGAAAATTAGCGTTAAATGACTAAGCCCCGGCATTGTCTAGGTGTTGCCCAAGGGATTGCTGCTATTGCTGACTTTTGCTGCAGGTGGAATTGGCAATCTACCGTCTTCAACCATATCCTGCAGGTGATTCTTTAAGGTCCAGCACGCAGATGTTGGGTGTCCATTCCCCTGGTGGTACTTACAGTAGGCATTTGGATCCTACCTCTTGGATCTATTCTCGGGAGCAGAATCTGGAGTAGGGCCAATAGGCTGAAGTGCCCCCCTTGCATGAAGTCTAGTGAAGGCTTCTTCTAAGGACATGCCTAAAGGTGTGAATGTTCTTTGAGGCTTTTGATGGCCTCTCTTTTCAGCAGCTATGGCATTGACCTCATTGCTTTTGGAGCTAGAAGAGCCATTGTTACTCTTCTTGAAAGAGTTGTTGTTGCTATTGGAACCCTTGTTCTTGTTGGCTTGTATTTCTTCTTCAATCAGCAGACCTACCTTATAGAGCTTCGTGAAAGACTCTATAGGTTGGAACTTGATATGATCCCCATACTTCGGCTGCAGGTAACGGATCACCAATCGGACTTGATCCTCCTGAGATGGCCTATTAATCATTTGTGCAGCTTTATCCCTCCATATGTTAAGGAAGGTGACAAAGTCTTCGTTGGAGTTTTGTTTAGTTAACTCCAACTCACGAAGGCCAATGGGAAGCTGAGTATTGTAAATGTATTGTTTATGGAACTCTTCTCTGATGTAGTCCCAGTCATTCAGCTTGGCCTAATTCAGTGACTTGAACCACTTGGATGGATGTGCATCCAAGGTTAAAGGAAAGACATAAGCAAACAGGTCCTTGCTCATGCCCTTGAGAGCTATAAGATGGAAAACGCTCTCAGGTGGTCATCTGGGTCTTCGACCCCCTTGAATTTTGGGAGGTCACCCAATGTTACCTTTTTAGGGAGTTTTTCCCTTAGTTCAAGATCAATGATGTCATGGCCATGAGCCTGACTCTCGAGTGCAGGAATTAACTGGATCAATTGCTCGAGTTTTACAAACCTCAATTATGTGTTGGTTTTTTGATCGATGGTGGAGTGCCGCCTTGTTCGTCTTCCTCGGTGAGCTTCTCCCTTAGTGCCTTGATCTCTTTGTCTTGTTCCTCAAGACGATAGTTCATCAGTGTGAGTTGAGCCATAATGGCACTGAGGTGTTCATTAGTGTCCCCCATTTCAAATGATGATTCAGAAGAGTCGGAGGATTCGTCTGAAAATGTGAGGATGCGTTTGACGAGTCTAGGAGTAGGTTGACCTTGTTGCTTCTCTGTCGGACGTTCCCAAGTTATAATCTCACGACCTGTCCTGAACAGAAATCAAATGGACCTCGTAAATTTTTAGAAATGATGCTTTTGAAATGAGAAATGGGGATGAGAAATGAGAAATGAAAGTAGGAATGAAAATGGGAAATGAAAATGGAAAGTGATTTTGAAGAGTAAATGATTATGGGTTTTGGATTAGTACAGACTTGACCATGATGGAGACATGGGTCTAACTATATGCAAATGCAGACGTGGACTAGACTGGACTGTGCAAGCAGACTGGTTTCTATGATTGGGTTTAGGAGAGACTAGACTTTGAACTTACGGGTGAGCAAGCAGGCTAGACTTTTAAGGAAGGTTTGGCAATAAGGGACACTAGACTCTTAACTTAAGGCAAACGGGCTAGGCATCTAGACTTTGAACTTACGGGTGAGCAAGCAGGCTAGACGACTAGACTTCGGAACTTACATTAGACTAAGCGGCCAAGACTCAAAAATTGCCTATGGATTTATGGGATGCTAGACTTTAAACTTACGGGTAAGTAAGCACGCTAGACAACTAGGAAGGCTAAAGTCTTAACTTAAGGCAAGCAGGCTAGGCAACTAGACTTTGAACTTACGGGTGAGCAAGCAAGCTAGACAGCTAGACTTCGGAACTTACATTAAACTAAGCAGGCTAGACTCAAAAATTGCCTATGGACTTAAGGAATACTAGACCTTGAACTTACGGGTGAGCAAGCAGGCTGAACATAAAAATTGCCTATAGACTTAAGGAATGCTATACCTTTGAACTTACAGGTGAGCAAGCAGGTTGGACTGGGATGTACTTTTATAGTCCTAAGAGTGAATTTTTATAGTCTGAAGACTGACTAGGGCCTACATGGAGATGCAAACTAGACCTAGGATATGAATTGGGCCTAAATGGACCTAAGATTTGGATTGGGCTAGACTTAGACTGGAATTGATTAGGGATAGATTGGGATTAGACTTGGACTGAGCTTGACATGGACTAGGGTTCACATAGAGATGCAAATGGGCCTAGTTTTGACTTGAACTAGACTTATATGGGCCTGAGATAATGTATGGACTTGAAATGCACATGGGCCTGAATGAATGCAAAATGGATTTTAATGCATATGGGCCTAGAATGAATGCAAATGAATTGGATTGGATTGAATGAAGGTATTTGGAATGAGCTTAGAATTTTCGAAATTTATTTTTGAAAGGAACCCCTTGTTTTATCTTTTGTTAGGAAAAGATGATGGATTGATTTGAAAAGTATTTTGAAATGTCGTGATATGATGATGATTAGTAAATGTTTTTGAAAAAGAGTAGAATGGAAGGAGGTGTAGGATTGATTTTGAAAAATATAAGTTTTTGAAATTGATGAACATGGTAAGGTAGAATTGATAGGGAAGATTAGTTGAACAACAGGGAGAAAATGGGAAGAGGTAGACATGCATGACAACTCTAAGTCTACGATGACCCTTTAGATGCATTTTTTTTAGGACAGACTTGACCTTGCATGAAAAGACTGATTTTTTTTATGTTGAATTAGGTGATAAGCCTAAATGACCAAAGTACGTGAATGCAGACAGACAGACGCACATAGGACTAAACGTAGGATCGACAATTGCGACGACTAAATTGACGAAAAGCGTGCGATGCACAAACTGCGTGTCGCGCAGCATTGCTGCGCGCGACGCACAGCCGTGCGTCTGGCGCGAGAGTGTTGCGCCAGGCGCAACTTAATGAGTTTGGCGCACTAATCCCCGACACGTTTTTCGGGGATTTAGGCGACGAATTTGTCGATTGACGAATTTGCTTGTTTATTTAGACACGACGCATAATAATGACAATTTGACAAAATAATAGCAGGCAAGAATTGCAATCACAGGCAAATGTCATATAACATGGATGCAAAAGTTCTCAACCTAAAGTCCAGTTCTACGTTCAACTATTGGTCAGGTTTAGGTTAAGTCTGAAAGGGTCCATGACTAAGAGATTGATCCCACGCTTCGTACCCCTGCTTAAAGAGGTGGCCACATATAAGACGCACTCTAGTCTCAAGTCAGGAACAAGAGAACAATGCCATGGTTGGGTAGGTTTGCTTATGACTAAAATCCAACACTATCGCTCAGGAAACTTTTTGGAAGGACAAAGCGCAAACCCCCCGGGGGTGACCTCACACATAGAACATGTGCTAACGAGGCAAGGTAGATTGTCCTTATGGTGAACAATAGCCATGCATATGGAAAACTGTATATTATTCTAAGGCATAAAAATAAGAATGAATCGTACTTTTCAAGTTTCACCCACTCATTTAAAAAATTAATTTTTTAAAAATCCTCCCCAGTGAAATCGCCAAATTGTAGGCGTGTTTTTATATCGCGTACGCGGTGTGAGCACGTATTAGATTTGACTACCCCATTATTAAGGTTTTATTGAAAATTGTTTTGTATTGAAAGAAGTCGCCAACAATTCTTTTTAGGAAGAATCATAAACCTAATTGGATATAGGAAAATCATATGAACAAATTATCCAATGTAGATTTCCCCGTCATGACTCTATAGATGGTCAAAATGAACCAAAGATTGAGTTCGGAGGTGAGGGTACAAATATGGTCAGGAACCATATTGCCCATTGCTGGCCTCTACTAAATATCGATTCATTACATATTTTATGTCAAAGAATAATCAAATAATGTTTTATACACCCTAAAAATATTTAGTCTAAATTGGTTCAGGAAACACATAAAAAGACAAATTTTTAGTGACGTGTTATTAGGCAATCAATATTTCAGGGAACCTAGCAGGTTGTCCAAATTAATCTGATTAATGTTAGAACAATTCTTTAGGTCTTTGATTAGCAAAAATAACATGTGGGTGATAAAAGCAATAAAGCAGGGACAATCATATAATATGCATAGAACAATCAAGCAGGCATATAATATATGAAAAGAAAATAAAAAAAAGAAAGAAGAATGTTTAGAATATACTGTAGATCGATTTTATATTAAAGATCTACATCAGGAAAGAAAACTGTTAGTAACTTCAATATAAAAATAATTTATTCAAGGATCCTCAGGTATTATACCTATGCGGCTCAGATAAAAAAGAAAGTTGCGTCTCACACAAGACTTGCGTCTGACGCAGGACTCTGTATGAGTCACAAAATCTACGTGTCAGGCGCTCATTGGCACGCCTGACGCGATATGGCCAATGTGCTGGACGCACGTGTCGCGCTGAGCGTAGCCCCCACGTCCGGCTCATATTCGGGAATTTTCGAGCATATTCCTTTGTGTGTCTTTCGAAGATACTTTTCTATCCCTAAAATTCCGGAGATGGAATTTTACGGATTAAAAATATGTTTTATTTATCAAAGATAATAAAATATTGATGAAAAATATCTATTAAAATAATAAATATTTGATTGGGCTTTTAAAATGGATGTACAACATTTTATGGGCTTGAAATACAATTAATCGTCATGAACAATTAATTGGGCTTTAGAATATCATTTCAAAACACATTCTGGATTGGTTCTTTAGATTGCTCTTCCGTTGGGTGGCGCCAACTAATGTCGCGGTATGTTTCATCATCAGACCCTTAAATGGGGAGACACGATTATGTGTCTACAATAACCACAAGTTGAACTGATCTCATCATTACCATAAACCCAATTTGCATCACAAAATCCTTCAAGTACAGCAGGAAATTTAGAATAATGCAAACAAAAATCAACAATTCCTTTTAGGTATCTGAGAAGACGATAAAGAGCATTCCTATGTTCATTACTAGGGTTATGAGTATATCGACTCAGTCTACTCACTGCATATGCTATGTCAGGTCGAGTACAGTTCATGAGGTACGTCAAACTACCTATGACTTTCGCATATTCACTTTGAGAGACACTTTTACCTAAGTTCTTGGTCAAATGAATACTAGGATCATGGGGAGTACTCACTGGAGCAACATCAAAGGAATTAAACTTTTTAAGCACCTTTTCCACATAATGAGACTGACTAAGGGAAATGCGACCGGAGATTTTCTTAAGTCTTACTCCTAAAATCACATCAGCTTCTCCCAAATCCTTCATCTCAAATTTTGATGACAAGAAAAGTTTAGTATCATTAACAACCTTTAAGTTGCTGCCAAAAATCAGCATGTCATCCACATAAAGACATATAATAACACAATCTGATCCTATCAATTTGGAATGTACAAAGGAGTCAGAGTTGTTGACAATGAAGCCATTTGATACAACAGTACTGTCAAATTTTTCATACCATTGTTTCGGTGCTTGTTTGAGACCACCTCCTCAACTTACACACTTTATCTTCTTGACCTTGCACCACGAAATCCTTAGGTTGAGACATGTAAATCTCCTCCTCTAAGTCACCATTCAGGAAAGCAGTCTTAACATCCATCTGATGTATAACTAAGTCATGAATAGCAGCAAGAGCTAGCAGGGTCCTAATGGTGGCTATCTTAGTCACAGGAGAATAAGTGTCAAAGTAATCTAGTCATTTCCTCTGAGTAAAGCCCCTAATGACAAGCGTAGCTTTAAACCTCTCAATAGTCCCATCAGGTCTCAACTTCTTTTTAAAGATCTGTTTACTATCTATGGTCTTTGACCCCTTAGGTAAGTCAGTTAACTCCCAAGTAGAGTTAGACACTATGGAATCTAACTCGCTCTTAATGGCCTCTTTCCAAAAACTAGCATCCACAGATCTCATTGCCTCTTCAAAGGTCTTTGGATCCTCTTCTATCATGAAAGCATAGACTAGTTCATCACTCAACAAGTCAACACAAGAACTTTCAGACAGAAAAGCAGTGACAAAATCAGATGCAAAGACTTTTGCTACTCTAGGTCTTTTACTTCTCCTAGGCTCATCTACAGCAGAAGAACTACTAGCATGCAAGTCAATTGAAGTACTACTTAAAGTCAAATCAACAGCAGGAGAAGAACAAGAAGGCACAGATGCAGTATCACCCTTTTTCAAAGGAAAAACATGTTCAGAAAACTCAACATATTTTTGTCGGACCACCATTTGCGTCGGACCAAGCCAGCCACTTTCCGACAACATACTTTTGTTTCCCAGCATCATCAACCCCATATTTTTTCTCAAGGGCCTCCCAAATCAGTTTAGATGATTTATGCACCATGAATAAATCAAACAGATTGTTTGTCATCAGATTAAGGAGGTGGAAACAAACAGTCTTATTATCTTTTTCATATTTTAGAATTTCGTCCTCATTCTTCTTATTAATAGTAGCAGAAGGAAAAGAGGATGAATCACCTGTAGCAGTAATAGCAGCAGGACAATCCTTGAAAAGAACGTAGTCGATGTCCAACTGCTCAAAAAACATTAGCAATTTTTGAGCCCAGCGTTTGTAGTTATTCCCTTCAAGAGACTCAAGCTTTGAAAGGTGAGCCACAGATTTGTTCGAAACGTCAGCCATTGCAAATAGGTAATTGCTTTCAAATTGTTAGAAACTGACAATTCACTAGTACATAATCATTGATTTGCGTTGGACCTGGGACCACCATTTGCGTCGAACATTGGTCCGACGGCACAGGTCTCGTCGCAGACATGAGAAACATGATCTGCGTCGGACAAGGATAAGATGCAGATTTTAAGCTATTTGCGTTGGATGCCACGCAAAGTCCGACGCACAAGACGCCTAGACAGCACCAAAAAACCACATCTAAGGCAGTCATTTGCGTCGCATTAAGAAGCATGTGCGACGCTTATGATTCATTTTTTATTAAAAAAAAAGTAGGATTTGCGTCGGATTGAGCGTTACATCCGACGCAAATGGGTCATTTTTCATTAAAAAAAAAACAGAAAGCCAATTCACCATACTGAATCGTCTAATAACTCACTGGCTTCTTCATATAATTAAAATTCATATTATACCAGAATCGATCTGTACAAACTTAAAAAATTAAAAACACCAAGGGATTCAACGCATCAATGAAATACAAAACAGAAGGAAATACATGAATGAACCTAAAAAAAAAATCAGATCTAAGGGATTGGATACACAACGAAATTAAAAAATTGAACCTAAAAAAATAAAATCAGATCTAAATCACCAAATTTTCTATCATTTTGTTCGAACTTCTCGTTCTTCTTCAATTGTTCTTCTCGTTTTTCTTCAATTGTTCTTCTTCAAATATTCTGGAAATTTGAACTTCAATTTGGGGAAATTCGACCTTTTTTTTGTTGATGCATTGATGAAGTGTGTTGATGAATTGTGTTAATGAAGAAAGAGGAGTAGTGGTGGTAACATGGGAAAAAATAATCCTGAAAAGTGGAAAAGAGAACTAATTTATGCATTGTCAACAAGTAGAACTAAAATCGTATTCCATTTATTAAAAGAAAATACATTTATCAATCCTGAAAAGAGGAAAAGAGAACTAATAAAGAAAACAAGCAAAACTATAAAATGAAAAGAGGAAAAGACAACTGATGAAGAAAATCCAAGAAATCACTAACAACGTCAACAAGTGGAATTAAAATTGCATATAGTATATTTATTAAAAGAAAGAAGCAGAAATCACTAACAATGTCAACGTTTTGAAATTAACGAAGAAAGTGGATAGAGTGAGAGAAAGTACCAAAATCGCATCGATTTACAGAGAATAGAAGCTGGTGTAAATGAAATTGATACCAAAAAAATAGAGAAGCAGAAGAGGTTGAAGAAAGAGAGAGAGAGTGTGTGGCTTAGTGACGGCTGGGAGCAAAGTTATTAAAATCGCGATTCAAATCTTAAAAGCTTACGATTTTACGATTCAAAATATGGTAGACAATTCGATTCACGGTTCTAGACGATTCTATACATTTCGGTTGATTAGCGAAAACCTCGTAAATTTAAATCATGCTAACAAAGCAAATAATAGATATATATTGTTAGTTATTGCTAATATAGTGGGTATACAACTATTTTTTCTAATTTTTAGGTCTTTTAACTTATAATTTTAGCATATTCAATGAAGATTGAGTGCAATATCTTGATTATACGTGTTTGTAGAATCTTACGATTCTACGATTCGATTTTACGATTCGATTCGATTCCATTCGATTCGATAGGTCGTTTTCGATTCAATCTAGAATCTCGATTTTAACAACTTTGGTTGGGAGGATGAAAATGAGAGGGTTATGTGCGTGGTAGGTTTAAAAGGAGGAGCAGACTTTAAAAATGAAGGGCTATGTGCGTCGCATGGGCCATAAGGTCCGACGCACATTGTAACCTCATGCCTATCTGCGTCGCATGGACACTAAGGTCCGACGCATATCGTACACAAAACTAAGGCCTTAAAAGCCATTTGCGTCGAATGGGCTTCGAGATCCGACGTAAAACGTTGGATACACAAAAATTATCTTTCATGATTTGCGTCGAACATTGATCGGGGTCCGATGCATATGATTTTTTTGCGTCGAATGCAGGATACATCCTACGCATATAAATCATGATTTGCGTCGGACGCCATGAATGTCCGACGCAAATGATGCTTCTGCGTCGTTTTACCTGTTGTGTGACTCAATTCAGGAGACGCAAATCAACTTTTTTCTACTAGTGATTGCAACGGCAAGGAAGAAACTGATTTCAAGGCCGTGCCGTGGTAGGAGACCACTGACTTGAAAGCAATTACGGCCCGACAACGGTGGTAATCGATATGGCCGGAAAGCTCCCCAAGGTTAACATAGCAACCTAAACTGTCATCACTAACAGAGTAGGCTATGGAGATTAGCACGTACCCAAGAAAGAAAGAGAAAGAGAAGAGAAGAGAATATGGAGAAGAGAATGTTTTTGTATCTCTTAACTGAAGAATAAGGCACTGATTTAATAGGAAGAAATCAGCCAAAAACGTAAGTCAGTAAATCTGGGGAGGATATCAAGGGATTACCTAAAATATTGTAATGTTCAAAACAAGTTAATTCCCCAAAGCCCAAAGCCCTGGCCCTGGCCTTGGCCCTGGCCCTAGCCTGGTCCTGGCGGGTAGCGCGCGTGTGTGATAGCAAGCCCAAACCCAAGTATGATATCCAACCACAAAAGCATCTCAAGTACGAACTCAATAAGAATAAGAAAGAAGGGAATATTTAAACAAGGGAGTATTCCCTCCCACAAGCAATGTGGGACTTTATAGAAAAGAAGGCAAGGCTTTTCAAGCCTTGATTCCAACAATGGGCAACACTATTACCATCCCTAAGTACATGAGACCACTTAATTGAATTAAAATCCCTACTCAGCGACATGGCATCCTCTAGTACAATATCAAGACCAGAGAAAAATATAGCACCTCTTGACAAGCGGTTTTTAATGGTTACACAGTCCGTCTCAACATCTTGAAGATTATTGGCTTTTGCAAGTTTCAAAGCCAAACAGAGGGCTTGGTGGAACAAATCGAGGTTCCCCGACTTATCCACCATATACGATGTCTTTACTGAATAAGAGCCATCCTTTGCGAATGCCCATGAAATGTTATTTGCTGGGAGACGTTCACTTAGAGGAATTGCTAGTATAGCTTTGGCATCTTGCTCCTCGAATGACTCTGTAACCAGGTCTACATCTGTAATACCCTAATTCTTAAGAGCGTTTTATTTAGTGCTAATTATATTATTTAAAGTTAATTATGTTTCGGAAATTCTAAATTTATTTTGGTTGAAATATGGATTTTTATTGTCGTGTTTGCAATATATATTTTATTTGTTTAAATTTCATGAAGATATTATTATTTTATATTTTTGATTTATGTGCAATTAATTGAGTGGTATTTTGCCAAAATGGGAAACAAAGTTGGTTTACTCTTTTAAAAAAAACCTTTCCTACCAATTTTGAAAACTCCCAAAACCTTACACCCTTTTATCGGTTTAAGTTGGATGAAACAAAACCCCATCTCACTACCTTTCTCTCGTCATTTCTCACCAAGGTCCAAAAACCCTAGTGGTGTCAGAACAGGTTCTGGGTATACCCACGGCGAACCAGGTCAGACCCGGACAGGTCAAGATTCTGATTGTCAGTGCCCCAGGTTATGATTGGTGAGGTTTTGTTCAACTGGGTCGTACACTTTTGAATCATGGGAATCCCGGGTGTCGGACAGGTCTGAGCGTTCCATTTACAAATCGATCAATTCCCGGATATGACCGTCCGTTGACATTTTTTTGTCGGGTTTGCGCAGGTCGTATTTAGGTTTCATGTACGGTTGAGTTAAGTCAAATGTACTCGGGTTGAATTAGTAATGACCTTAGTTCGATCATTGTGAAACATCGGGCCATTCGCTATTGAACTTCAATTCAACTTCGAGTAATGATAAGTGACATTTATGTCACTTTTAGGGGTAGTTTTTAGATTGTTTTCGTAGTTTATTTCATTTATTTCTATCTATTTTAGCCCATATATCTTCTTTTTATATTTTGTAGCTTAATTGTATAATTAGTTTTATTTACTAGTTTTTAGCTCGTAATTTCATAGTTTATTTACTTCCTTTGTTTTATTAATTTTAGATGGATTAGTTTAGTTTTGTATTTAATTTCCTATTTTATTCCCTCTTAGTCACTCTTAATTTATTATTTCTTTATTTTGTAAGTCTCGTTTTCTTCTCTCGTGCTTTATTTTTTTTGTGTGTAGGTGAGTGTTTGCGGAACTTGAAGGACGAAATTGATTGAGTCTAGCACAAATGCCCAAAGATATCATTCTCTTCATTAGCCAACTTATCCTACACCACACTCTTCCCCTTAACCTTCACCACACACAGCTCTTAACCGTACCTACACTACACCAATGCACAATACATCACCACCACCCTCTGTCAGCACCACCAGCGCTACACCGCAACACCACCATCAACCTGGCCTGCAGCACCGCCAACTCCACCTTTACTCCACCTGCGCAATTTGTTCAAGCCAAAAGGGGAGCGGGCGCTCCTTTGTACACCAGAGCGGGCGCTCCATTCGAACTCAACAAAAGCAGAATGTTAGGCAGAATGCATGAGCGACCAATGAGCGATCTCGGAGCGGGCGCTCAAAGAAAAACGTGCTCAATACTCATTAAATGAATCGACGGTTGTGATTCATTGAAGAAAATCCTCCATCATTTAGAAAAATCAAATCAAAACAAGAAAATCAGACGGCCATGATTTGATGAGTGTTGATGAATGATGATGATGCGGCGAATCTAACGACCTGATTTGAGTCCTTGATGATGGATGACGAAGAGTCGTGGAGTACAGAGGAAGGTGAGAGGAGTAGCAGTGAAGAAGAAAATGGGGTTTATGATACTTTGGGTTTTGGTTTGTTTCCTTTTTTCTTTTCTTTTCTTTTTCCTTATTTTTTTCCTTTCTCCCGTTGGATAACTGTACTTCTCTTTGTTTTTATTTTCATTTTTATTTTCCCTTTTTTTTCTTCCTCCCTTTTTTTTTAGGAAAAATTGACAAAAATAAGCCAACCTTTGCCCGATTCGCCACATTTAAGTCAACCTTTTGAAAATCCAGAGATTATACAAGCTTTGCATCATTTAAGCCAATTTTAGGTTGACCTAAAAGTTAACCTGCTAACCCAAGTAAACAATAGGTTAATGTTTAATTATGATTTTAATTATGATTAATTAACACCATTAACCTAACCTCACCACTAACCACCATTAACCCAACCCCACCACCAACCACCGGTAACCATGCAACCTAGCCCCACCACCACCTCCACTAACCCAGCCCTACCACCACCGCCACCGCCACTAACCCGCCCCACCACCACCACCGGCTGCCCGGCCCCACCACCACCACCACTAACCCGACCCCACCACCACCAATCCAGCCCCCACCATCACCACCACCAACCCGACCCCACCAGCATTGAACCCAGCCCCACCATTACAGTCAACCATCTCTAAACCACCCAAACCCCAAAACCACCATGTCCACCCAAACCCCAAACCACCCCGGCCTAAAACCACCCAAAACCCCAAAACCCCCGACCTCAAAACCACCCAAACCCCATCCCGAAACCACCCAAACTCCCAACCCCCAACCCAAACCCAAATCTCGAATCCACCATACCCACCCAAAAATCCAAAATCAACCACCTCCTGCACCAAAAAATCCACCACCTCCTACCAACCCAAACCCGGCTATCCATCCACCAAAACCCGAAATTAACCATCTTCTCAACTGCCATAACCACCCACTGCTACCAATCATCCACCAACCCCACCCAAAATCCGACCAACCCCTGCCACTCCCCCCTTCACCAACCTCACCCACCAACTTAAATTGCCACCCCACCAGCTCGTCAAAAAAATGAGTTTTGAAACCCAGTAGAAGTCGGTGATGGTGGTGGTTGTGGTGAAAGAGAAAGAAGGAATTGATGGCGATGGTTGGTGGTGGTGCAGCTGAGTGAAGAAGGAAAAGGAGGAAGAAAGAGGGAGTAACGTGGGAGGAGAAGAGAGAAAGAGGGAGGAGATCAGAAGTGGCGGGGATGTTGTCGAATGAAGTGGGAGGAGGAGAGAGAGAGGGGGAGGAGAGAAGTGGGAGGAGATCGAGAAGTGGGAGGAGGAGAGAGAGGGGGGGAGGTGAGAAGTGGGAGGAGATGGAGATTAATTAAAGAAAAAAGGGGGAAAAAAAGTCAGGACATTTTTAACCGATTGTGAACAAGTTATGGGTAATCTGACCTAAATTTGGCTTAAATGATGGAAAGCTTGTATTATCTCTGGATTTTCAAAAGGTTGACTTAAATGTGGCGAATCGGGCAAAGGTTGGCTTATTTTTGTCAATTTTTCCTTTTTTTTTACTCCTTTTTGGTTTCATTTTCTTTTACCTTTTCCTATTTTCTTTTCCTTTTTATTCTTTTCTCTTTTAATATTAGTAGGAGTATAAATACCTTAAGTCATCTTTTAAAAAGGGAGAATTTTTTTGAGCCAAGTTTTATTATTCACCACTTTTAGTTTAGATATTTTTTAGGGTTTTAAGAAGGATTAGCCTCCATAGATTAGTTTAGGGAGAACAAGGAGAAAACTCAAAGAAATGTGGAAGATTGTAGATTCAAGGGTGACACTTGTATTGGAACTTTCAACCATTAATCAATGAGCATTTCTTACTCTATCTCCTCTTTTATTGCTTTATTTTAATTGTTTCTCTTAGATTAGTTGTTCATGATTAGTTTAATTATTTATGATTTATTTTATTTAGTTTAATGCTAGATTAATGATTATTATCATGTTATTAGTGCTTAATTTCTCTAAAGTCCTCATTTTTGTATTTATGGAGTAGTTTGTTGGTTAGGATTTGGGTGAAAAACCCAACCATGATTGAATTGGGCATTTGAGATTGGATTTGGAGATTTGCGTGATTAAATTATTATTTGTCTAGTTTTTCTAATCTATTTTGCATTCTCTTTGATCACTTGAATGTTGTATTGGATTGGAGTAGATTGATTTAGGTTGGCATGAGAGTGTTACCTATTGATTTCTATTATTGACTTGTGCTTATTTGAACCTCGGGATATGTTAGTAATGGATGAGAGTCCTTATTTGATGTCTTTGAGAATTTCTCCACCTATGAGAGTAGGATGAGAGTTTTATGTTGGGTCAATAGCTAATTCAAGTAGTGTTCATGCATTATCTCTATGTTTGATATTCTTATGCCTATTTCATGATTAGTTGGTGTTTAATCCCATCTCCTAACTTTAGTTATCTTTGATATTTAGCTTTTTCGTAGTTCTTAGTTGGTTATTGACAATTTCCGACTTGATTTCGGCCTAGCTTATTGTTTTATCAATACATTTTGGTGTTCCTTAGTCCTTGTGGAAGAATGACCCTTGCTTACCACTTTACTTAGTTTAGTGGTCTAGTTAGGTAGTTTGACCTTGGGTGTTTTGTCCAACGACCAAAATATCCTTTGTCAAAATGGCGCCGTTGTCGGGGACTTCGGCTAACATTGATTTGTGTTGATTAGATAAGTCTAGGTCATTTGTGAATATTTATCTTTCCATTGGTTCATTTACTTTTCTTTTATCTTCTGTTTTAAAAAAATCAAAAAATGACAATCTTCTCCCTTCCCCAATTTGAACATGAAGTATTTTGGAGGTACTATTGGAGACTTGGAGATTCTCTTGGTTGTGACCATAGCTTTGAAAAATGGGAAATATGTGATGTAATGTTTGAGGGTCTAAATGAAGAAACTAGAAGGGTGGTAGAGTCTATGTCTAATTGTGACTTTCATGCTCAATCTTTGGATGAGGCTTGGAGTCTATTTGAGTGGTTGGCTAGAGAAACCTATGAATGGGAAATGTCAATGCATACTAATCAAAATTTCTCTAGTTATGAACCTGAGAATTGCATTTCTCCCCCATCTTGTTCCCATTTGGATGAAACATATTCTAATGCTAATGTTGTCCATGCATCACATGAATTGATGTCCTCAAATCATTGCATGAATTCCCATGATCTATCCTATGATCCCCTTCCCCAAAATGATTTTCAAAATTCTTCAAAATCCAAATTGTTGGAGTCTAATTTGGAGACCATGATGGTTGATTATATGGCACAACAAAAAGAGTTTATGGAGCACATGAATCATAATATGGAAACTCTCAAAATGCTAGATACCCAAGTTTCTCAATTGTTGGAGTCTAGGTTGGAGCCTACTTTTGCAAATCAAGAACAAAATGGATCTTGTGATGACCATGATGAGATTATTGATGATGATGATGATGATGATTCGAGGGATGTTGAAAATGAAAATCAATTGGGAAAGAGTAGCCTAGATCTTGATGATGGTTTTTGGAGTAGTGATGATGAGGAATATGCTCTTGAGGAGAAAAGGCCTATTATTGGGGATTTTGTTGAAGTTGAGGATGTTTATGAGTCTATTCATTCCCTTTTTGAGCCTCATATATCCACCTCTAGCGAATTGGACCTTACTCCCCCTCTTTGTGCTTTAGAGCACCTATCCTCTCCGACCCATTCTAGCTTGAGTGAAGATTTTGATCGTTTTGAAGGTAAGATAACTCATTTTGTGGTTAGTGATGATTATGGAGTTTTGATGGATAAGGAAAATGTTGTTGAGAATAACTCATTTGTGGAAGAAGTATTTCCTCTTAATTCTTGTGATGTGAGTGGAGTGGTTACTGAAAGCCTTGTTTCTATCCATTTCCCTCATATTCTATTTACAAGAAGAATTGACCTTTTTCCCTCTACTCCCATCTCATATCCATTCTCATCTCTTAAAACTCCGTCTCTTGATGAATTTCTTGCCTCATTTGACCTTCAAGTGCCCAATTCATTTATTGCTGAGGAGAAGAGTGAGTTTGCCACAAAAAAAGATTTTGTTGAAGAGAGCTTGTCATCTTATTCATCTTTTTCTTCTTATTTTGATTCTTGTTTTCCTTACTTATTTGTTTTTCCTTTTAATCCTGATTCTTTTTGGCATCCCTCTCCTCATTTGCATGGAGTTGTATTGCACTTTATGCACACTTTGCATTCTATCATTGCATTCTTAATAATAATTGAAATGTGTGCTAGTACATATGACAAACTCTTGCGATCTTTATCGGGATATTTACTAGGAAGGTCATGCTTGGGACCTTAAACATGCCTTTCTCGGGAAGTAACCCGTGATTTATTGCTTTCATTTTCTTTGTTTTAATCTTTCTTATTTTTCTTTCCTATCCTTGATTTTGATTTAGGTACATAGTTCGAATAACAATCATTCTCAATATTACATGGAAATCACATCATGGTTTGAGGAAGTTGATTAGATTGGAGAAATTGGGTCATTTGAGGGTATTTACACCTACCTACTATTAGCATCCTTCCCTTTCTCTTTCTCTAATGCTTTATGATTGTGGAACATGTGTTTGTTGGTTTGGATGTTTCTTTCCTCCCCCTCCCTCCTTTTGATCGTCTTGTTCAAGCATTGAGGACAATGCTTTATTCTACCTTGGGGGAGTAGCTATTCGCTAGCTAGGGAGAAGTGTATATACTTTATTTTTATTTACTTTTCTTCAAAAAATTTCAAAATCTAAAAATATTTTCCTTTCTTTTCTTTTTCATTCAAGTTTTGAGTTTCTCTTTATAATAAAAAAAAATTGAAAAAAAAAATGAAAAGATGTTTGGCAAAATCCAAAAAAAAATTGAGGAATAAAGAAAAGTACAAAGCAATTTATGCCCAAGAAAAATGCTAGTTGATGATATATGTGGATTTCTTACTTTGATTTTGAGTACATGTTTAGAGACTCCTTTTAGAAGAGTGTGAGCTTGAGTTGTGGTGTTTTAAGAGGTGATTAATCTTGATTGCATTATATTCTACCAAAATGAAACTAATGAATGCTCAATTGGATGTTTAGTCTTGAATCTTGACTATGTTGCTCATGCTTGGATAATTTTAGCTTCAAATTTGCGGTCTCTTATGTCCCTAGATATGCTCATCATGTCCCTAAACAAAGCTCTATAAGAAACTTAGTTTTTGCTTCTTTTCGTTTGTAATAAGTGGCACAAAAAGCCATAAGTTCTTATGTTTCTCTTTAGTGAGTAGTTATTTCTTCCTTGTATAGCAAAAATTCCCGTAATAAGGGAAAAAGAAAAAGCCAAAAAACAGTCAAAAAAGGCGTGAAAAAAAAAAGTGAAGAAAAACGAAAAGCAAAAAGAATAGAAGAATTTCAATAAAAGAGGTCAATTTATAGATGCCTCCCACACTTAGTTCTATTTTTCTTAAGTTTTGAGTAGAGTGGAGTCTAAGGCCTTTTTGTGTGTCTGGGGATGGTGGACTAGTGGTTTAAGCTTCTATAACACTTGAAGAGTCATAAGTCTTTTGGATAGCTAGGTGTTCTCTAATGAGCGAGTAAAAAGTCTAATTAGGTGTCCTATTGCAATCTTGATTAATTTCTTTCTCTACCCATAACCTATGAGTACATTTGAAATTTAGTTGTCTTGAAAGTTGCTCTCTATCCTTGCTTGTGAACCATTTCATTGATAGTTGACTTGGGCATAAATATTGAGTTTGTTGAATAAATGGTTGGTGAAAAGATAAGAGTTGTCGGTTTAAGCTCTTGGGAAACCCTCGCGAGATCTCACTCGCCCTCTAGAGCGATCTAGGGGTTTAAAGAGCTTGTTGCATGCGCTAAATGCAACCGTGATTCCTACGAAAGTGAGTTAGTGTATATTCTCATCTATTTTGTTTTTACCTTACTTGAATAATTCATTCTCTTCCATTGTGTTTCATTTTGTTTTTGCTCGAGGACGAGCAAAAACTTAGCTTGGGGGAGTTTGATAAGTGACAACTGGGTCATGATTGGTGAGGTTTTGTTCAACTGGGTCATACACTTTTGAATCATGGGATTCCCGGGTGTCGGACAGGTCTGAGCGTTCCATTTACATGTCGATCCATTCCCGGGTATGACCGTCCGTTGACATTTTTTTGTCGGGTTTGCGCAGGTCGTATTTAGGTTTCATGTACGGTTGAGTTAAGTCAAATATACTCGGGTTAAATTAGTAGTGAACTTAATTCGATCATTGTGAAACATCGGGTCCATTCGCTATTGAACGTCAATTCAACTTCGAGTAACTCCTGATCTGGCTATCTTGATTTTGTTATGGATTTTGTAAACGAATCATATTAATAAAAGTATTAAGATCGACATATATATACATAATTGTGTGTGCGATAAATATATGGATGACAACGAAAAACCAATAAAAACACTATATTGATTATAGTGATGTTTAGTGTATTCTCTTAGTCAACTCTTATTTCGAATAATCAACAGCGTAAAACCACTCTAATGAGTAAAGGAGTAGAACGACTCTTCATATGTTTTAATATTATATATTATAACCAACGACAATAATAACGAGTAGACGATCAATTCCAAACTTTATATAAATGATTTATTATTATAAGCATTATTATGATTGATATATAAGTTTGTAAATAGCTATGATGGTAATGAGAATGATAATACTAATAAACATAAAGCGACAATAATAATAGGTAAAAATACAAATAATGACAGTAATAGTAACAAGGCTAACAATAGCAATAGTAATACAGACAAGAACATGAATACTAACAATAACAATATAAATACTAATATGTTGAATCATTTTAATATAAGATTGATATCATAATAATTGTAAAACCAATCTAATATTCTATTGATTGTAAATTAGTATAACGACTCTTAATATGTTATAATACTATAACAAATGACAATCATACATTCATATGTTTACAGTGACGGTTTATATGAGGCCTAAGTGATTATAACGAGGGTTCATATGTTGCACAATAATAATAATAATAAATTATACCCCCAAATCATTATCACTTATAAAAGCTAACCATAACTTATTAAAATAAGTGTTAACATGTAACAACCATAAGTAAAATAGTTAACAAGTACTTACTAGTTACTAAATAGTAACTTGTTAACAACCATATAGTTTCATACTAGTATAAGATTAACAACCATAACAATCCCTTATCTTTATAAGTTATAAGATTATATAAGTTAATTGTTTTTATGTTATACTATAGTTTAATAATAGTATAGTATTTATGGTCTTCTCTTAACTTTGTATATATATGTGAGTATGCGACTATAAAGAAACTATTTTATCAGTAGGCTTATATATGTTAGTACGATATAATAATATTGGAACCATTCTAGCTAATACGTGAATGATTATTAATGAATATCGACTCTTAATATGCTCTAATAGTATAACTAAAGATAATAATAATGAGTATTATATATTAACTACGAATATACGATCAATTACTACATTTATATAAATGACTCGATTATGGTAAGCATTATGATTCAAAATAATAATTATAAAACAACAACTCACTTAGACTTATACCAGCTCAATATCTCACTAACTTGTTCCAAGATAATTGAATGTAGTTGTTACTAGATAAGATTAATGAATGTATCAATATATATTATAAGTTAATTCAAGAATAATACACTATTTTAGTAACAATGCTAATAATAGCAATAGTAATACAAATAAGAACAATAATACTAACAATAACCATAACAATATAAATACTAGCAGTAATTAATAGTAGCAACAATGCTAATAATAGCAATAATAATAACAAATATAACGCGATATATATGTATTATGTTGTGACTGTATATGATAAAGTATAAATAAACTATTTTATCAATATGTTTAGACATTTTAGTACTACATTAGTATCAAAATAATTGTAAAACCACTCTGATACTCTATTGATTATAAATTAGTATAACGACTCTTGATATGGTATAACATTATAACAAATGACAATTATATGTTTATAACTACGGTTCATATGAGGACTAAGTGATTATAACGAGGGTTCATATGTTGTATACTAATAATAAACATAACAACATTTTATATAAATGAGTAAAGTTATAAAACTAATACTTAGATTATTGGCTAATGGCTTATTGCATTTATGTGTTACTCCAACGACGTATATAATTAAACAATATACATTAAAGTCACTAATGATCAATTATCAAACGATTAAGTCAAATCAATTTGTGTGAACATTCGGTTACAAGTATCTTATTAAAATCAATTTTTTGTTTTAGAGAAAGGCCATTGATTTTAGAAAGATGAAAATCCAACCATTGATTAAGTTAGTAATCCATGTGATTGGCCACTCTCAATTCTCATTGGTCAAAAAATAATGTCATGGATTATGAATTAAGACCATTGATTTGAGAAAGATCAAAATCCAACCATTGAATTAAGTTCCATCTCTAACCCTAAACCTCCCTCTTTCCTCCCATCCTCATTCCTCAGTCACAGCCTCCCTCTTCCATCTCTCTCGTCTTCTCTCTTCACCCTCTTTCTACACCGGATCCCGCAGCAACGTCGAAGTAAGCGGCGATGCATATCTTCCCGCGCTGATTCTTTATTAGACGACTTACGCCGCCGTCCGAGCTGTCCGACCCATCAGCGGGTGATATATGTGCACCAAATTCGTGCGTTGGAGAAATCTGCTTTGGTATCCAACTCACCCTGTTGTTCTGATCATCACCATATAGCCGAATAAGAACTTACTTTCCAGGATTGAAAATATTTCATAACTCAACTTGTCTGTATCCACGCTTGGTTCTTGAAGCAAGATCTCCATTTTTACTGTTTCAACGTTATTTCTGAGTTTGTTATTTCATCTTCCCTCTCTCACCACTCATTTCACTCCTCTTTCGCCTCTCACAGTCAGTCGTCCACCGCTGCAGCTCGCGCCGCCAGCCTTCCTTCTTGCTTTTGTTTGTTGCGGTTGTTTTTGTGGTTGTTGGAGGTGTTGTATTTGTGTGTATTTTTGTTATTTTCTATGTATTTTGTTTTTTTGTTGTAATTTAGCTGTTAATTTCTGTATTTATATTTTTTGTATTTCATTGTTAATTTCTTGTAATTTTTTTGATGTTATTTTCGTTGGTTTTTTTATCATTGTTAATCTGTAATTTTGATATTGATTTGATATTTAGCTAGTTAATTCAAGTGATATTTGCTGGTTAATTTAAGTAAGGTTTATAGTTAATTCAAGTAATTATTTTGGTTTGATTTTAATTTGATAGTGATAAGTCTAATAGGTTTATATTCTCTTGTCAATACAAGAGTGAAAGAAAATCACTTGCCTCTCTTTCATACTATATCAATTATATATTATTTAGATTTTTATAAATGTATAAAATATCATGTTATTAAAAAATGTAATTATAAACAGTACCAACTTATAAATAGTTATACTTTCAAAAAAAAAACTTATGAATAGTTATAAGGGAACGATATAGTATATATTTAGTAAAAGATAAATTTAATATATTTAAATGATTTTATAAATATAAAATAATAATTGGATTTTAGTAATTTTGTGGGGTTTAGTCATCCAAAGAAGTTGGATTGAAATATTGGATCAAATAAGACATATTTGATTTATCTAATTACCATGAATTATTGTTGAATTCGGGTTGGTCATAAAAAAATCAGGTATTTACTGGGTCTAGTCGGGTTTTGGTTAATATCTAGTTGGGTTACGATCAGGTTCGGGTTTAAATGCAGGTCTGTGTGGTCAGGTCAGCATATGATCTTGCCGGGTGCCGGTCAGGTCTAGGTAATCCCAGGTCAGGTTTCGATCAGATCTAGAGACTGACCCTCACAGGTCGAACCAGGTTCAAGTCAGTTCGATATCAGGTTGACCCAGCGGTCAGATCTGTTTCTGACACCAATAAAAAACCCCAACCCCTTATTTTTCTCTCTTCCACGCTCCCTCTGACCCCCGTTGAGGACAGCGCGTCTCGCCGGTGAACCCACGCCGAGCTCCTCCGCCGCCTGCCGCTGCACCATCGCAGCTCTCCCCCTCTCTCTCTCTCTCGTGCCCTGTCCTCTCTTCTGTCTCGCTGCTCCACCGCCACGACGCACCACCAGCTTTCTGCCGCAGCTCCGTCTGACTTGCGCCGCTTCACCGCACCTGCGTCGGTGCTCTGTCGCCTCGCCGGAGCTCAGCTCCCCTCTCGTGCCTTGCTTCGTCCCTGCTCCAAATGAGCAAAGGTAAAACGTACCTATTCATTCCAGCGTTATGATTTCTTTTTAAAATCTACAAATGCCAAGCCCAAGTTTATCCTTTAATACTTAGTTATTATTTGGGCCTAAATATATGATTAAGTGTTCCATTAAGCCATCTTAGTTCTATTTGATTATTAACCATAGTTGTTGGGCCTTAATCTGAATCACTTAATTATCTAATTGGACTGATTTTATAAACTGATTTCACTAAGTTACTTGTGATTCTTTGCAATAGTAGTTGAGATTAAATTCAAAATAATTATTGTTATTATTGTTACGGTATCTGGTGTTAGGATTGTTCATAAGATTAGTTTGAGCATCACTATTAATTATTGCTATTGTTGGGAGTAATTGGAGCTAGCTTATGGGATTCATGTTGATTAGTAGATGTTCAAAGAATAGCAATAAAGTGAGATTTGTGAATGGGATCATATTAGGAGTAAGTTACACTAGTTTTCGAGTATAAAGATCTGTGAGTGGGTTCTGATTCTTATTGCTGTTTATATTGTGGTTACGGAGGTTAGTTTATGGAGCTCATAGGAAATAAGAAAGCTTATAAGAAGTTTATCCTCGGAATTGGATTTGCGTTTAAGGTATCCTTTTATGTCCAGCATCTATGCATGCCCGTATATGTTATGTGCAATGATATGTTCGAATGTGTGGATATGATTATGTGTTTTATATAATGTGACATAATGTGACTTTTGCAATGCATGTTATACTTATATGAATCGTTGCAAATTATGTGGCATGACGAAATATGTTATGATTTGACGATGTTCATGTATATTATGAACGATGATGTTATGGTTTATGGAATCTGGTTATCACGATTTATGGGTGTTGTTCAAAAATATTAATACATGCAAATTTATAAAAGTGGATGGTTCCGCTGGTTTGGCGTTATGAACTGATGTGGTAAATGGGCGAGTTACAGGTGGAGGAATTCTGTTACGATGTACGATGCGGACCAAAAAGGTCATATGTTAATGTTTACGAATGACGAAAGTTACGCTCTATCCAAAACATGTACTTGCCAATGAACTAAGCTCACGCAAATGGTCCTTACCAGCAGATTATTCAATGATAACGTCTTCTGATAGTATTTCGAACGATGTGATATATGCATGTGCATGAGAAACGATTACGAACTAAAACCGTTTTTACGGGCTGGAGTGAAGTTATTGAGTTTTTAACTCATTTTGGTTTATTTTCTGTGTTTCTCTTTTCCCGTATTTATGAAATTTTTAAGGTATTATGAAGATGGCGAAGGATCGGTTATGTCAAGGATGCTCCGAAAAGGTTTAGTTGAAGTGACTCTGAATATTTTTGGGTTATTTAGAATACTTTGTATTAAAGGATAATAAATTTTGCTTTACGATAAGCATTTGTATGTTTAAGAGGTCATTTTATGCTATTATTTTATTTGTGGGTCTTAACTCACATGCTTAAGATCTGCTTCTGCTGACGATTAGGGTTATGTATTTTTCCGAGGCGTTACAACATATTTCCACTCTACGCTCCCATAATCAATCAAATCACATATATAGTTCAAACCTACCACCCTATTACCGACAATAAACCTGCTCTCCCCATTTAAAACCAAAGGATCATCCCAAATTTTAATATCAATACCGTTTCCCACACGCCAAAAGAGACCCTCTTTCACTAGTGATTTCGTGCCCCAAATACTCTTCCAAGTGAAGCTACCTAAATGACTAAGGGAAGAATCCATTGGGTAATACTTAGCTTTAATGACTCGACTAAAAAGAGAGTCAGATGCTTGGATTAATCTCCAAGCTTAAAGCCCAAGAAGAGCTTCATCAAAAACCAATAAGTCACGGAACCCCATACCTCCTAAGCACATTGGGGTGCAAAGCGAATCACAACTTTTCCAATACATCGGCCTCTTATCACCTTTCTGACCCCACCAGAACCTTGCCATTATAGAGTGAATAGTAAACGCCCATCAGATAAGTAGGTATAGCTTAGATAATAGACTTTAATAGAACTTCTTTTCCTGCCCGTGAGAGCAATTTTTCTTTCCATCCCTGCAACTTCTTCCATATACGATCCTGAATTACATCACAGAAACAACTTACTACCTCCGTCCCAGAATAGTCTGAACATTTTCCTTTTATGTTTGTCCCAAATTAGTTTGAACACTTCCATTGTTGGCATGGTCCCACCATTAATATATTATCTCTTTTACACATATTTGGCCCACACTCTACCTTTTATCAATAAAAAATTACCCAACTTTCTCTCTCCTCTAATAAAAAATACCCCACCAACTCCTATCACATCTACTTTTTAAATAAAATAACATTTGATAACAACACCACAACTTATCACCTTAAACTACGTGTCCCAACAAGTGTTCAGATCTTTCTGGGACGGAGGGAGTAGTTTCAAAAACTAAAGACAAAATCATCCTAGATAATTTAAGTAACTTAAAATTAACAATTAACAAACAACAAACCCCGCTATTAAGCCTAACTATACTGGCTAAAGAGTCCATTTGCTGACCCTGCAATGAAGCCCGCCCGCCCGAACCCCCCCCTCATGCCGGTGCCACCACGTCTTGATCCCTTGAATAACCTCCGTCCAGCAGAAAATTGCACTGGAGTTAAAGTCTTTCCTCCATATCCCGAGTCAAAGCCTTTCCTCCATATCCCGAACACCCACCTGATCTTTCATGACAATGTGAGTTGCCTTGCCACTTGCCACTTGCCACCACCACCACGTTTGTGCAACATTATATTGCACAATGTACTTTCGAGAATGAGAAAGGGTCAACAGCTTAATCAGTCGTTCACCGTTTCATAAAAAAATATGACTTATGAGTATAAATTATACGAAAAAAAATTACAAGTTCTAGTTTTGGTGTTAGCTGGGTCTAGGGAGCTATGAGCTATGTTACTCGAATTCTTTATTTTACCTCAATTAACGTTTGTCTAATTCTTGACACTCCGATATGTAATATTTCCGAATCTTCATTTTGAGCCAAAAGTATGAAAAAATAAGGTAGCTGAGTTGCACATTTGGAAACATATTATTATACGACATGAGTACTAACATAGCTAGGGAAGTCTGACTAAACAACTTAAGCCTCAACCAGAACTATAATAAAAGATATATTGGTTTTCACTTTTCCCCCTCTCGGATACTGATTTTTTGCTCCGTCCTATAAGAACTTACATCAGGAAAGTTAAAGTTGCTTTTTTCTGTTAGACATAACTGCCCATATCAACTGCATCAAGTGTGACCAGCAGTGAAAACCAATCCAGATTGAAAATGATGTCATACAGAGCGAAATGAAAGCTCTAGGTTATTCACATTGCATGCAAATAAAATAAAGAGAAATTTAAATAAGAAATCCACTGTCCAATAGCAGCATGTCACAACTCACAGGAGAAGAGCAAGTGACAAGCAGCATTGCATGTCACTGATCTTGAATTCCACCCATCGGCCATCACCCATGGAAACCCCACCTCCCCTTCTATAGCCACCGCGACGTACACCGGTACATCGTACAAATGTACGAGGCCACCATCGTCTCTCCACCGTACCCTAGAAGGTTCAATAGGTGTACGTCCATAACAATTGGTTTCTTACAGGCTATTAAATTAAGGTGTATCATAACAAAATCCATGCATTGTTGGACAATGATACTAATACATTCCTTTAGATTACCTCATCTCTCTCCCTCACACTTATGAAAACATGAATAGCACTAAACTACTAACATTCTAGAAACTGATCATCATCGATGTTGTAATTAGCTTATACAAAATTTTGATATCAATGCTTATACTTTTAGAGCCATTAGTCTCCAATTTTCCTTGCTGATCATAAAGTTGAAAAAAAGTAATCCAGTGGTTTCTGTTTAATCATTATATTTTTCTTAATTTGTGTGTACATTACAATTATAAAGATTAGAAAGAAATGGAAGGCCAAGTCTAAGTCTCACATATATTTGTTGAGTAGATAAATATTGTAGGTAAAATCCTTCAGAATCATTAGCAATGAAACTGTTAATTAGCTTAAAAACAATACATACAAAATTAAAAAATAAGTATAAGGTTAAAAGGTTTACTGAAAGCTTCATAAGTTAAATAATTACAAAAAAGTTGTAATTAACTATGAAATCTATACAAATATATTAAAAGGTGTTCCCATCAAAGAAACGGTGCCACGTGGCACTCTTCTGAAGCTCCTAATACATATATTTATAATCTCATTAAAAAATATTAACAATATGTAGTTACTAGGATTCAAACACAAGACATTTGAAAGGAAATGTGAGTGTTCAACCACTAACCCATTTCAATTTTAATGATCAATGTTTCAAAGTAAAACATAATAAAGTCTTATAATTATATGTAATTATAAAGACATAGACAAATTAAAATTTTTGATCTCTAACACTTTTATCAAGTTATAACATTCTTTCACCCTAATTCTATTGAAATTGTTATTTTTATCCCCAACTCCTTAAAAGTTTTCTTGAACGACTCATCATGTCATAATGTCTATTTTCCAATTTCGCATTAGTCAAAATATTACGAAAAGCTACTAAATACGATATTTGATAATTGTAACGGACCCGGAGCATTGCGCGGGCCAAAAGACTTGTTATATATATAAAAAGAAAGTAAAGAGCTAAGTGAAGAAAAAAAAACGTTTGGTCAAATTGACGAACAGATTATACACATTAGCAATTATGAGGAAACTTTAACCACCTTACCCTCATGATATTACCAAACATATAACAATTTTTTTGTCCACTGCATACTTTTTTATTTTCCTAGCAAAACCTTTAGAAAAAATATTAGGATATCTCAAAATTCTTTATGGGCCAAAAAATGTTGCAAAGTGATAATGTGTATAAAACTTTTTTTTTTTTATAGTTAATCTTGCAGTTTTATTAATCAGAAAGGAAGGAGAAGGAAAACCTCTAAGACTCAAGTAGGGTGTTCCATCACTAGGATGGAAACTTTCATAGTGCATAGCACACCCTAGGTTGACGAGGAATTATTCACTGTGTATAAAACTTAAATGGTATAATGTATCTTTATCATGAAAAATGAATAACTCGCCATTGAAAGTTTGAAACATAACAAAATATAATATAGATTATTATTTAATATTTTGAATAATACAAAACGATAGATAACAATATGAACTTCACGCAACTTAATCTCTCATTGAGAGTAATTTTAAGATAATGCAAAAACAAGCATTTAGTAATGTATTTCTCTTAATAGCCGTATGAGGGACTAGGAGAATATGTAGGAGTAGTGTAAGTTGGGGTGTAAATTGGTGATGCGGTGTATTCTGGAGACTTGTACACTGGGGATGGTGAGTAAACTGGAGATGTGGTGTACTCTGGTGACTCGTACACTGGGGAGAGGGTGTATTCTGGTGACTCGTATACTGGAGATGGTGTGTAAACTGGTGAGTTGTATACTGGAGATGGAGTATATTCTGGTGACTTGTATACTGGGGATGGAGTGTATACTGGTGACTTGTACACGGGAGAGGGACTGTATTTTGGTGACTTGTAAATTGGAGATGGGGTGTATTCTGGTGACTTGTATACTGGAGATGGAGTGTATTCTGGTGACTTATACACGGGAGATGGATTGTATTCAGGTGACTTGTACACTGGGGATGGAGTGTAAACAGGTGACTTGTACACGGGAGATGGGCTGTATTTTGGAGACTTATATACTGGAGATGGGGTGTACTCTGGTGACTTGTATACTGGAGATGGGGTGTATTCTGGTGACTTGTACACTGGGGATGGAGTGTAAATTGGTGACTTATACACTGGAGATGGGCTGTATTTTGGAGACTTGTATACTGGAGATGGGGTGTATTCTGGTGACTTGTACACTGGGGATGAAGTGTATTCTGGTGACTTGTATACTGGTGATGGGGTGTATTCTGGTGACTTGTACACGGGAGATGGGCTGTATTTTGGTGACTTGTATACAGGAGATGTGGTGTATTCAGGTGACTTGTACACAGGGGATGGAGTGTAAACTGGTGACTTATATACGAGAGATGGGTTGTATTCTGGTGACTTGTATACTGGAGATGGGGTGAATTCTGGTGACTTGTACACTGGAGATGGACTGTATTTTGGTGACTTGTATACTGGGGATGGGGTGTATTCTGGTGACTTGTACACAGGGGACGGAGTGTATACTGGAGATGGGGTATATTCGGGTGACTTGTATATTGGGGATGGAGTGTAAACCGGTGACTTATACACTGGAGATGGACTGTATTTTGGGGATTTGTATACTGGAGATGGGGTGTATTCTGGTGACTTGTACACTGGGGATGGAGTGTATTCTGGTGACTTGTATACTGGATATGGGGTGTATTCTGGTGACTTGTACACGGGAGATGGACTGTATTTTGGTGACTTGTATACTGGAGATGGGGTGTATTCTGGTGACTTGTATATTGGAGATGGGGTGTAAACAGGCGACTTGTATACGGGAGATGGGGTGTATTCTGGTGACTTGTACACGGGGGATGGGCTGTATTTTGGTGACTTGTACACTGGAGATGGGGTGTACTCCGGTGACTTGTACACGGGGGATGGAGTGTATACTGGTGACTTGTACACAGGAGATGGGTTGTATTTTGGTGACTTGTATATCGGAGATGGAGTGTATTCTGGTGAACTGTATACTGGAGATGAAGTGTATACTGGTGATGGGCTATAAGTTGGAGACGTGTAGACTGGAGAATAAGATGGCTTCTTGTATTCTGGAGCAGGACTGTAAGTATAGTAGTCACTAGCAGATGAAACTGCCACCAAAGTGATGAGAAGGAAAGACATGAAAGAAGCACGACTGAAAGCCATTTTGAAGGAAGATGAAGATGAAAAGATGAGTTGTGAAATATTTGGTTTGCAAATGAGCTTTATATAAGCTTGTCCTTGGTCTCATTCTTTGATATAAAATCAACTAAGGTATAGTAGTGGAGAGCATATCTTCAATGATGAATTGGGTACCACCTTCTTGGCACGTTTTAGCCAATAAAAAAATATCAAATTGACTTGATCTTTGTATAAACCTCATACGTAAAAATCAACTTGAAATGCTTAGTTTGTTATCATATCATCTTGTAGCTGAGAGTTCGGAGACACCAAGGTTAACAATAGCAATTATGCCCGTGGTTTGCACGTCATAAATAAAACTATATATTGCAAAAACTATTCCGTGGAATCGTCTTATAGATTCACCGACTTTAAGGAAGGGGAGATTAGTAAATAAAAATTGTTAGGTGGGTGGCCTGTTGCTTGTTGATTGTAATTCCAAGAATCGTGTACTTGGTCTAATTGTCCAGAAGAAAATATTTTTATGATAGTTGTATGGCACTATCGATTCTCTGTGAATAACTATATCGGTTGGTCATAGTTTAGCAAGTAAAATTTTTAACTAACATTTAAACTTTTTAGAGTTTTTTTGTCAGAGACAACCTTTTAAATACAACTTTTTGCGAAAGACAACCTTTTAAAATTTTTTGGGCAACATCAAACCTTAATGAAAATTTTTTTTTGTCAAAAACAACCTTGACCACAATTCCGGCGTTGACTCACCGGATTCCGGTGATGACCATACTAAATGAATCACGTTCCCCTCACGTGATTTCATTTGTCCCAAATTCTGGGTGTAGCAGTAGGGTAGCTGACGCTTGGATGGCGTGATGTTGGCTGGGATCCGGCGGGGGTGCAACGACGGAGACAAAGAGGGGTGGTGCTTTTCAACTTACTTCGAGGATAAAAAAGATTGCAGCGAGAGAGAGTGCGTGAGTGCAAACGAGGGAGAAGATAGGAGTTGCAGGCGAAAGGGAGGTCAGGCGAGGCTTGCGGAAGGGTGGTGGTCAGGTATGTCAGTGGCTGGGGAACGACGGCAGCAGTGGGGCGCGATGTTGTAGTTGTTCGCATTACTTCATAAGGTGGCAGGCAGTGGTGGTGCTGTGGGCAATAGCCCGAAACAGACGGTGGTGGAACTTCATAAGGTGGTGTCGTGGTGGTGAGATGATTAGAGGGGGCAAAGGGAGGGAAATGGGGGGAAATGAGGGGCACGTGATTCATTTACTAAGGTCAACACCGAATCCGGTGAGTCAACACCGGAATCCGGTGAGTCAACGCCTGATTTCGGGTCAAGGTTGTTTTTGACAATAAAAAAATCATTAAGGTCTGAAGTTGCCCAAAAAAAATTAAAAGGTTGTCTTTCACAAAAAGTTGTATTTAAAAGGTTGTCTCTGACAAAAAACTCAACTTTTTATTCAAGAAAAACGATATTATTCGTCAAGAATGTATGAGATTTAACACATCTCACTAATATATTGCTGAGACAAAACTTTCTAATATTTCATTTTATGAGTATACGGTATACCACCTCAAATTTTAGATGTATTATTATCTCAATTTATGAATATTTGGTCTTAATTTTTGGACAGATCATATCAATTAATAAATCTATTAACTCGATATATAAACAATTCGTCTTAGTTTATGATATCTCATTTAATCATCTATACAAATATATTAAAAGGCGTGCAAAAGAAAGCCTATGTGCCACGTGGCACTCTCCTCAACTTTCTAATGCAAATGCTTTATGTCTATGTGTACCCCTCACTTTAAAAAAAGAAATGTGTAAGTGCGTATCGAACACATGACCTTTGAAATGAAAAGTTAGAGCCTAACCATCAATACACTATGAATTTGTTGTCTAATGTTTCAAATAAAATATGATAATGTCTTGCAATAAGTATACTTAACTAAAAAGACTTAATAAGTATATACATCCCTAACACTCTTATTACGTAACTTACAAGAGAATATTGATGTCATATTCTCTTACCACAATTCCTTTTAAGGTATTGTTTTCAAACTCAAACCTTTCAATTTTTCTTTACTTATCACGTTGTGACATGAATTTTTCAATTTCTTAATGGACAAAAAATACGAAAAGTAGCAAAATAAATTATAAAATTTAAAAATAATAACATATTAATTTATTGTAACTGACTCGAGGCATCGCCCGGGCAAAAAAAACTAGTGTTGTCATAATAAAAGAACGAAAGAAGTATAATAGATGATGTTAATGACATGGTTATAAGAATATGCCTTGAATTCATGAAAATAGCAAACCAAAAGAGCAAAACAAACACATAAAGTATACTAGTCTTTGCAAATTAATTAAATCAAAATATAACTTAAGAATGAACAAGAATGACATATCTCCGTTTATCTTTGTTCTCTCTATTTGTTAAGTTTTGCAGTTACAAATGCAAACTTTAGTTATGTATTCGTAGCAATTACGAAAAATTAATATTTTTAAAATATATATAAAAACGAATCTAGTTTACAAATACCATCTCTGTTTATGTACATTGTTTTTTCAAGGACAGAGAATCATCGAAGTCTATCCTAATCTCATCAATCTCATGAATTATAAAGCTAGGCAGGCCTAAACTAGACATTCCCCCCATCCCACTAAGACGTGCTCTTCCCAAGATCTGATCTTTGGTGTTCCTTGTGGAAGATGATCATGGTACCAATCAATGAGCAAAGATCAATTGGTAACTCGGTTTATATATACGATCTCATTTTACAAACATTTTTGAATCTCAATTTATGTACATTTTATTTTAGTTTGTGGACATAAATCTCACTTTTTTGAATTCCAATATCAATTTTTACACATTTTACTTATATGGTCTCAATTTTTGGACAAGGAATTTTAATTTCTGGACTTTGGCTCTCTTTTATTTCAGTTTTGCCTTATTTGACTTCTTGATCTTTATCCTAAGAGCATCTTTCACAATAAACACAATATGCTATTTGTCGCCATTGTTTACTAAAATAGACTCTATTCATATTCAACATGTTCATCGCGAAGCAAATAGGGCAGCAAACTGGGTGGCTAATGTTGGTCACTTAGTAGCTAATTTTTTTCAGATTACCCCGTGTAACAATTCTGTTTTACATCAATTTCTTGTAACTGATACATTCCCCTCGTGAGGAGGGCCTCCTAATATCCTCTTTTCCTTACCACATATATAAAAAAAAAAAAAAGTTTACTAAAATAAAACCCGTATTTATACTGTATATTTTCTTTTTTCTTCCTTTTCCTCTATTTCTTCTTCCTCCTTTCTAACCTACCATATCCACCACACCAGCCACCACTGCCACCACCGCCCGCAGTCCCCCCGAGCAGGCCCCCCACCCCGCGCAGCCGCCCCCAATCCCCCACAGCCTCACTTCTTCTTCCTCCCTTCCTCCTCCCTTGCCGGTTTCCACTTTCCAGTGCTCCGTCCCTTCTTCCTTCCTTCTTAAATGCATGTGTCTATTTCCACCATGGATGGTAGTTTCGATGAGTTCTGATACCCTATTAGTGTCGTTCCCCCATGAATTTCAACAATTTTCTAGAAATAAAACCTAATATAATTTGAAGAATAATTAGAGAAATTTTGAAGTTAAAATGTTGGCTTTTGTTCACTAAAGTTTTAAATCTGGAAGGGGGATACTAAATACCGCCCGTATTTACTAAAAATCTCCCGTATTATTTCTTAAATACTCCTAAACTACCCCTACAAATACAACCCCATACCCCACCACTCTCACTCTCACACTCTCACTCTCACACTCTCTCCCTCACTCCTCACTCACTCCCACCATAGCAGCCACCACCACAACCACCACTACAACCACCACCACCGCAACCACCACCACCGGAACCACCACCACACCGGCAACCAACAACACCGCACACCACCACCACTGGAACCACCACCACACCGGCAACCAACAACACCGCACACCACCACCACCGCAACCACCACCACCACCGTAGCTCAACACCACATCTCCGGCGCCCAACAACACCGCACACCACCACACCGACAACTACCTCACCGGAAGCATACCACCACACCGCGAAGCACACCACCGCGAGATCCAGATCCGCGTGACAAAAGTCGACCACCACCACCACAACTTGCCGGAAAAAGCATGGGCCCAAGGAAGAAGGCAAAGGAAGTGGGAGAATCATCAAATCAGGTTAGTTTTGGTGTTTTATGTGGTTAAAACCGAACCCTAAGCCGGAAATTAGTAGTGGAAAACTCCCCGATGTCGCCGGAAAAGTTGGTGAAAAAATAAAAAAAAAAATTCGAAAAAAGGGGGGCAACTGATAGAAAACCCGTTACCACCACACGGTGGTAACGGATCACTCGTTCGTTGCCACCGCAGAGGTAACGGATCGGATCCACGTTACCTCTGCGGTGGTAACGGAAAAGTGATCCATTACCTCTGCGGTGGTAACGGAACAGTGATCCGTTACCACCATGTGGTGGTAACGGGTTTTCTATCCGTTGCCCCGCAGATTTCGAAAAAAAAAAATTTATGTGTTGTTCGTGTTTTCCGGCGAGGGGTAGGGGGGACTTTGGGTTTTTTTTCTTTTTTTCCTTTTTATTAATTTATGTTTTGTTTATGTTTTTAGTAATTTATGTTTTTTAATAATTATATTTTTATGTTTATTTAAAATAATTTATGTTTGTTCGTAATTAATGTATTAATAATTTCTGTTTGAATTAAAAAATAATAATTTGTGTTTATTTGGGTTTTTATAATTTATGTCAATAGTTATTTGAATTTATTAATTTAATTTTAATAGTTAATATGTTAATTTGTGTGATAATATTGTAATTAGGTTTTATTATTATGTTAATGCATGTTAGTAACATGTTAGTATTATTTAATTTGTTTGATTTAATTGAATTATTTGTTTAATTGAGGTAACAGATCACTTTACCGGTGCTTCCACAGAGGCATCGGTTTTTTTATCCGTTGCCTCTGTGGAAGCAACGGATTTTTCATCCGTTGCTTCCATTGGGGTAACGGATTTTCGATCCGTTACCCTGCTCCGGTTGCGTAAAAAAAAAAATTCCGGCGAGATAAAAAAAAAATCTTAAACTTACCACATTACGTTCCGGGGGCGTTGACGGTCCTTCCTCAGACATTTTTCGGTGGTCCTAAGTTGATTCGGTGGTGCTCCGGTGGTGGTCGTCCGGTGGTGGTGTTCGGAATGTGGTGGTGGTGGTGTTAGTGCTTCATGGTAGAGAGAGAGGGTTAAGTTTGGTGAGAGTGGAGAGGGTAAAGTGAGGTGAAAGGGGGAGGGGCATGGGGGGTATTTATTGAAAAAAATACGGATGATTTCAAGTAAATACGGACGGTAAATAGCGATTCGGTTTAAAATATGAAAAACAGAAAAAGGACCTAATAATGGAGGAGAAAATTCCTCTCAGAAAAAACAATAAAAAGAATTAAAAAGAGAGAAAATGGGAAATTAGTGTTCTGTTGCGGAAAGTAGTAGAGTGTTGTCTGAAAAAGACTTAAGAAGAAGGGTAGCAAGAATTGAGCTATGATGAGCATCTAATGGTTAGATGATAATAGACATCTAGTAAGGAATAAAAAAATAATAAAAGATAATATAAAAAAGAAAAAATAAATTTTTTTTTTGTTTGCAGAATTCTAGTGACCTTTTAATATATAAAAACACAAGTTGGTTTCATGAACACTATTTGTTAGTTGCATAAACACTACTTACATTACATGAACACTATTTGTAGTTGCATGAACACTATTTGTTAACATCGCATTTTTCGAGGTCAACCTTTTTGTTAGACTGACAACTTTTTGGTAGACTGACAACTTTTTGTTAGACTGGTGTTATTTGTGAACACTATTTATATTTCATGAACAAGTATTTGTTACTTGCATAAACACTTTTTGTAATTACACGAACACTATTTGTAGTTGCATGAACACAAGTTTATCAAGCCTGTCTCATGCCTCAGTCGTACAGCATCAATTTTTTAGATTAAAAAAAACACCAACTTTCCATTATTAAGCAGGTTCACTAGTAGAATAATTGTTTATTGTTGCAGTCATTAAGTATCATATTGCTGCGGTTTTTGACCGCAGAAATAGGCCAAGCTATTGCCGCGGTTTCTGGCCAAAACCGCATCAATATGTTACACTTATTGTTGCGGTTCCTGGCCCAAACCGCATCAATATGTTACACCTATTTTTTTTGCACTTTTCCATCAAATTTTAAAGAAAATAATGCAGGAACAAAAATAAAACACTACTAATTCAAAATAATGACAAAAAATGCTTATACAAAATTCAAAATATAAAAAAAAATAACCAAAAATTAGAAACCCTAACATCATATTGAATCTTAAAGAATAAAAATGAAAAAAAGATCTGGAGATTCGCCGACGAAGACTGAGATTGGCGACGATAACAAGGTTGACCGTGGTTGAACGACGACAGACGACTAAGATTGGCGCGAGGTTTCGAAGGGTCGAGTCTTCGATCTGAACAAAAATATAAAAAAAATGAAAACATAATTAAGAACAAAAATAAAACGTAAAAAGGAAACTCATAAACAAAATTGATCTAAAAAAATTAAACAGATCTAATAAAGAAAAATAAAATAAAAAACGATAAGACAGAACTAAGAACAAGAAAAAAACGTAAAAAGGAAATCTTAAAAAATGAACGAAAAAAGAGGTGGAGCGACGGAGGCGTTGATGATGTTGATGCGTTGAAAAATGAACGAAAAATTATCTGATGAGAGATGAATTGATGCGTTGATGATGTGTTGAATTGATGCGTTGATGATGTTCATTTATGATGCGAAAAATGATGTTGATGATGTTGATTCATGCGAAGAATTAAGAGAGGAGAGGCGAAGAGAATTGAGAGTGAGAGGAGAGTGAGAGATGTGACGGAGGCGCGGGCATAGGGTTTAGTTAGAGAGGTGCGGTTTTTCTAGTTAAATACTATTATATAATATTGGGCCTTTCTATTGCTGCGGTTTTTTAAAGAATTCGCAGCAATAGATTAAAATATTGATATTTTAATCTATTGCTGTGGTTTCCTGTAAAAACCGCAGCAATAGAGCTGGTCAAACTAGTCAACCAAATTTGAAAAATTATCCCGTTGATATATATTGCTGCGGTTTTGGTTGGGAACCGCAGCAATAGGTTTATTTTTTATTTTTTCTTTTTTTTCGTGGTTTGTTGCTGCTTACGGGTAAAACCGCAGCAATAAGCAAAAATTCTACTAGTGGTTCTAAAAACAAACTTCATAGCAGTTGATGCCTAGCTTAGGCAGGTGAGCAAAGGGTATTAAGATACTATGTAATAATAATATGGCCAAAGGTAACAGATCACTCTCAGGTGGCTCCCCCCAAACAAGAGTAATAGTTTACTCCCATATGATAGTATAAGACCCTCCACCAGGTCCTGGAAACCACAACCATCTGTCCCTTCCCCATACACGCCCCCTTGTTTTAGCCCTTAATTACTCCCTATTTACCTACTAATTCATTATTCTAAATCCAAAATCCAAGCATGCACATTCGAGTATTTTGAGTTAGGAGGTCAGACATGACTTACATGACAAAAGCTGAAGCACAAAAACAAGTGAACGCAATAGAAAAGTGGAGCAAAAATGTAGTCAAGAAATTATCTCTGTTCAGAAATATCTTATTAGATGAAAGGGTAACTGCTCCACAAGATAGCACCATTAGCCAACCAGACGACAAACAGTTATGAAATGAAAATGATGAGGATCCCTGTATACAGGAAACAATTCAGTTGTTGCAACGAAAGCGAATAAACAAACTATAAAACGCGAAAAACGAATAAAGAACACGCAAGATTTAACAAGGTTCACTATCAATTTGATAGCTACGTCGGATAAACTCTTTCACTATGATCAAGCGGAACCAGGAATACAATAGGCACGAGAATCACTTGAATACTCTCTTCAATGAATCTCTTAAAGCTCTCTATCTTATAACTTCTCTTGTCTTAATACTACCTCCGTCCTAGAATAGTCTGAACACTTTCCTTTTATGTTTGTCCCAAATTAGTTTGAACACTTCTTTTTTTGACATGGTCCCACCATTAATATATTATTTCTTTTACACATCTTTGGCCCACACTCTACCTTTTATCAATAAAAAGTTACTCAACTTTCTCTCTCCTCTAATAAAAAATACCCCACCAATTCATATCACATCTACTTTTTAAATAAAATAACATTTGATAACCACACTACAACTTATTACATTAAACTACGTGTCCCAACAAGTGTTCAGATCTTTCTGGGACGGAGGGAGTACTAATTAACCCACAAAATAAAGTATTTATATGTAGGCTAATAATACATGAGAATAGGAGAATATAAGAAACAAGGTTTAGGGCATTTGATGAGCCCGAGTTACTGTCGTGTGCTGCTGTCTCGATAATTGCCGCAACCTAGGGATGTTATGTTGTGCCATAACCGCTCCAGTGCATTTGATCCGTTGCTGACTTGGGGTTTCCCGCAACAGTCGTTGCAGCGCTTGGATAGATCTTGTATTGCCCAGCTACCACGGATTGTGTTTGGGCACCTTGACTTTCCATTGCTTACAGCGTTTGTAGAGTGTTGGCAGCCCGACACGAACACGATTCACATGCCTTTTGGAGATATGACGATCATGTTACATGACGTTTGGCAGATCCTACGTGTTCCTATTGAGGGTCGGACTGTGAGTGTTGTTTTGCCTACTTCTGATCTATATGTACGGTTTGAGGAGCTCCTCGGCTTGACTCGTGAGGAGTTATTATGTGAGGAGTCACTTGTTTGGAGGAACGGTGGCGTTACCGTTCAGAAGATTTTCGATCGGTGCAGGGTTCAGGGCCGTCCAGCTGATGTGCAGGTTCGCGCATGGATGCTCCTGACACTTGGGTGTACCCTCTTCACTGATAAGAGTGGTTCCCGCCTCATGCCCCAGAGCATTACTGAGCTGGATGACCTAGATTCAGTTCATACTTACTCATGGGGCTCAGCTGCTTTGGCGTACCTATATCGTCAGCTAGGGGTTGCGTCTAGAGCGGATAGCAAACAGGTTGTCGGGTGTCTCACGCTCCTCCAGTGCTGGATATACGAGTACTTCCCGTGTTTCCGACCTCAGCAAGAGGGGCTGGCGTTCAGTGATCATGATCCCCGGGCACGGAAGTGGGATTACCACCTCGTCGGCAAGGAGTTCGTCCGACTGGAGTCCATACGTAGACGCTTGGACACCCTTCAGGTTTCAGAGGCACGATATTTAATGCATTAGTAAAATATATATTATTATGTTCTCATATATTACTACTACGTTAGACTAATGAAATTATTACATTTATCCGTTTTCAGGTCGACTGGACGCCATATGGGGATGACCAGGCTGCCATGATTCCGAGGACGTTGTATGTCGGTTTCATACGTTATCGAGGTATCATCGAGCCGTACAACCCAGATCGTGTACTGCGACAGTTGGGTTTTGTTCAGGTCATTCCTACCCCTCCTATTTAGCCTGATTTTGCATACAGACCGAGCAATCCGAAGAGGTATGAGGTTCAGTTCTCGGTATCAGTAGCTGATTCTACATGGCAACGGTTCACGCCATATGCTGGGGGTCTCAATGTATCACAGTTGAGACGGGTTACTCGTCCAGGACAGTGTTCGAGGGAGTAAATGGATTGGTATTGTACATATTCCCATCCTACCCTTATTGCTGCAGATAGGACGCATATTCCGGCGCAGCCCAACACTACAAACACCCACTACGTACGCAATTTTATCATTTCTATGTTTAGTTTTTTTTTTTATGTTATATTATTGATACATAACATAACATAACTAACTGACTTTTTGCAGTGGATGGTCCGACATTTTGACGCCACGAGAGCGTTGACGGAGGATCGGCACAATGACCAGCGACCCAACACTTCTTCGGCATATGAGATGTTGGACGACCTCGCTCGGGATTGGGATGCTGCATTGCGGCTAGATCGGGCACGGGACGCTGATGTGGACGCGCATGATCATCACATGTACTAGTCCATATTAGTGTTTTCATTCCATTGATTATTAGGGTGTATTAAGTAGTTACTATTTTGTGATGATATTATTTTGTTTGGTATATATGACTTTGGTTTTATGATGCAATTTATTATTTCAATTTGAATCATTGCAACTTATTATTTCAGTTTCAATCATATCAACTTATACTTTTCATTACAAAAGATTGACTGATAGTTACCATCTAGCATTCATACTACATTATAATGAATTGCAACTTAATTTTTCACTTTGAATCATTGCAACTTATTATAATCCAACATTATATAGTAATATCATATCAAATAATACTAATAATTACAAATTGGATTATCAAATAATACTAATATTAATATCATATCAAATAATACTAATAATTACAAATTGGATTATCAAATAATACTACTGAATTACAAATGTCTTTATCAAATAGAATATAAAAAATATTACAATGAATAGATCTCACTATGTACTATATACTAAGTAGAGAGTAACTCATCCCATAAAGCGTGTCTCACACCATACAACTGATCCCAACCATCAACACTATCTTCATGCATGTTATGCCATAAGTTATGAGTAGGTGGTACGGGTGATCCGGGAAGTAACTCCAGTCTAATATAATGATCAAAGGTACCAAGATGTGCTATCACGAGTTCGTTAGTTGGCCCCATCGTGTATTCAGAAGCACGCCAAGGAAGGACAGTGATACACTGATATAGTTGTCCATCTGGGCCTAGTCCTAACAAAATGACAGCGGCGTTGAACATTTGCGCAATAGGAAACAAGTCTTGCGAAGTAACCATCCAATGAGCTTGAGATGCTGGCCCCCCACTCCAAGTAATGCGCCTTATTGCTGCGTCTATCCCATCATAGTAAATACGTGTGTATACATCACGATGAGCAGCAATCTCATTTGCCATATTTTGGCGGATAAAACCCCAATGGTCTTCACTCCCTAAAAAACAATCAGCAACAGTTCGAAATCCACAGTTACCGTCCGCCTGCACATTAGTCCATCTAGTAATGAATGGGCCAACAATCGCAGGAATCCTTCGGTAAAATGGAAATCCACTAGAACCCTCTTCTCCATCCACACTTTCCCGACCTACAACAATCAAATTAATCACCATTAAATTTATCAGTACGTAGCAAATAAATGTTATAAATAATCAATACGTACAATTAACAAACATATTACCTGTAGAAGTTGACAAGCTCATAACTGAACCTAAAGATCTGCTTCTCTTTGAAGACGAACTGGATGTGTGCTCAAAACCACTCTTCTTTCGTTTTGTACTCGGGTGATTCTTTCGGCGTGGTCTCCCTTTGGGGTTCTTGATAATATCGGGCTCAAAAGCTGAATCGCCAGGATTACGCAGATGTTCCTCTAGAACCCGGGTAGCGCTCCGCAATACGGCAGGATCACTACTTTGAACCTGCTCAACCAACTCTAAGAAGTACTGATAATCTTGTGCTGCCTCAGATACAAACACAGGGTTGTTGACGCGATCACCAATGATCAAAGTAGTCCAATAAGGATGTAAGTCTGTCAGGTACAGACTCTCATTCGCCTCCAATCGTCTGCGTATGGCGCATGCACAGGGGATTGCATGTGAGGTTCTCAACGAGCAACCGCAACGCTGATATACCTCATAGCCTAACTCCCGCATACGCTTTTCCTCATGCAATAACAGTTCTAAACAGTAATGCGAGACTCGATCATTTAATTGATACAACGCCTGAGTCTTGTACAATATTCCGTGCCGACGCCGACTTTCCTCCAAATCATTCTCAACCTTCTTCACCTGATTTTCTATCTCACTGTGAGCAATAGAAAAGATGGAGTCCAAGGCAGTTGTGCTACTAAAAACCCAAGACTTCAGTGCAGAGTGTGCACTTTCAACTCGGCTAGTGCACGTGTTCCCAAGGTGAAGTACATTGTCCGTCCATGCCCGCACAATCTTTTCTTTGTACACAAGCCAAGTTGTTTCAACGTATTGGATTATTTTAGGCCACTTTCTGTACACATCTCTCATATTATCAACCTCGGCCTCATAACTCCTCTCGTCGGTCGCGTTGACTATCCGATACCAAGTTCGGCTCACGAATCTCGGACCCGCATGGGTGTTGCCCATGATGTTACTCACTCTAGCCTGCACGTCTTTGTTGATATGCCATCTACATAGCAAATGTGCAGAGTTAGGAAACACTTCCCGGATCGCTTTCATAAGGCCCAAATCACGGTCAGTAATGAATGTAACAGGGACAACATTCACTCCAATAAGCAACCTAAACTTGTCCAACACCCAATTATAACTATCAGTTGTTTCGTTGACCATCAGAGCATACCCAACCATAAAATTCTTGTTGCACGGCGTCATCCCAATGAGCTCTAGAAAAGGCATGTTATATTTGTTGGTTTTATATGTTGCATCCATACCAACAACAAGTGGATAAGTTCGGAGGATATTTACCGAACGAGGGTGCACCATGAATGCCGCAGTCATTGCATTTGTCTCCTCGTCTTGCCAAATCCAATGAAGGTAGCCGCTCTCTCGAGCAAGGTGAAGGAAGTGTTGCATCACGTCTCTACCATCCATTGCTTCCCTTCTATCCTTTTCCTTCAGGTTGTACAAGTGTCTCATATGTGGATGATCATCGGGGAATTTTTCATTCACAAATTTCATGATACTAGCAGGCCTAACGTGCGACTTAATCATATCGCGAGCGAATACCTTTGCCGCCGGACTAAGGCCGCTGATGGGTCGATGGCCCTCACGGTAATGAATGAACTCATGATTGTGCATGCCCCTAATCCCTCGTTCTGCTTTGATCACCCATCCAGTTCGATCTGGGTACTCTAAATACTCAACCTTAACTCTCGCTCTACAGCCACAGGCTTTTGTCTTTGTAGCTACACGTTTTGCTACACTAAGATCCCTACCTTCACCCCGATATGGTGCGTCCCGGTTACATTTCATATATACATATGGTCGTCCACTAGGATCGTGTTTATGATTTGACATAATAACCATCACAAACCCGATTTCATGTGCCCTTTTCTTAACCCAATCTTGTAGTTCCTTTTTCTCAGCCCATAGTGTTTCATTATAAAACATGTGATTGTAATCTATATAATCACCCCCAAAGTCCGGTAAATAAACCTATAATGTTTAGCATTTTTCCATTTAGACAACATATAATCAATAATGTTATTCACTATTACCTACTTATTTATCGTAACTAATAATCATTATTATTTATTTACCAATCACCAACTATTATTACCTACATATTCAATTTCTCAACTTAATAAAAACCATTTTCATTAACAATATTAACATAAACGGATGTACTATTATTCGCTAATTACAAAATCAATACTAATTATCATGGAATATCAAATGGTATTTTTTAAATACTAATACGAATTATTTCAATAAAATATTAACAAATATCAATAAATATTAATACTAATTTTTTTTACATGCTAATATTAACTACAAATTTTCTTTTGAATGCTAATATTAATATGCTAATAAAAACAATTAATAATATTAACATGCTTAAATCATTAAATAATAAAATCCTAACATGCATTAACATAATATAATCCTAATTACAACATAATCACAACAATTAACATAATAATTATTAAAATTAAAATTATAAATTAAAATAACATAAATTATAACAACCCAAATGCACACAAATTATTTTTTATTATTAAAACGTGCATTATCCGTAAAACATAAATTATAAAAAATATAAATTATTTTAAATAAACATAAAATATATTATTAAAACATAAATAAAACAGAAATTACTAAAAAGAAACCAAAAAAATAAAAATTTCAACGCAGGGTAACGGATCGAAAATCCGTTACCCCAATGGAAGCAACGGATGAAAAATTCGTTGCTTCCACAGAGGCAACGGATAAAAAAACTGATGCCTCTGTGGAAGCACCGGTAAAGTGATCTGTTACCGAGAGGCATCGGTTTTTTTATCCGTTGCCTCTGTGGAAGCAACGGATTTTTCATCCGTTGCTTCCATTGGGGTAACGGATTTTCGATCCGTTACCCTGCTCCGATTGCGCAAAAAAAAATTTCCAGTGAGATTAAAAAAAAAAATCTTAAACTTACCACATTACATTCCGGGGGCGTTGACGGTCCTTCCTCGGACATTTTTCGGTGGTCCTAAGTTGATTCGGTGGTGCTCCGGTGGTGGTGTTCGGAATGTGGTGGTGGTGGTGTTAGTGCTTCATGGTAGAGAGAGAGGGTTAAGTTTGGTCAGAGTGGAGAGGGTAAAGTGAGGTGAAAGGGGGAGGGGGATGGGGGTATTTATTGAAAAAAATACGGACGATTTCAAATATATACGGACGGTAAATAGCGATTCGGATCTGGAACCCTAATGGTCATGAATTTATCTTTTAAAAGATTATAGTACATCCAATTTAATTATACGAAAATCGAAGTAGCTATAGAAAATTCTTTGTTCAACCCCCCCTCGGTTTAAGAGAAGATAACCCTAAAAATGATTTTGATCAATTCTATTTTATCTGCATTCATTCTTCACTATTTGGCTATCTTTAAAAAACCAACGACTATAGCCTACAAAATAGATGCTATGCTTGGTCGCTTCTTTTGGAGTACTAAACTATCTAAAGGGGTTCATTGGAGGAATCAAGCAACTCTCCAAAGGCCTAAAGGCATGAGAGGATTAGGATTGCGTAACATAGGGCTCTTTAATAAAGCGCTGCTAATGAAACAAGTTAGGCGCTTTCAGCAGAATCCACAATTGCTTGTCTCAAGAGTTTTTCGTGACCCTAGACACACCACCTTCAGGCTGCGTGTGAATCGACAAAATATGTCATGGGGCTTGAAAGGATTACAAGAGGCTGAAGCTCTTCTACATAAAGGTCTAGCTTGGAAAGTTGTAAATGGAGAATCCATTATCGCTTCTACTCAAAAATGGATGAATGGTGCTACCCCCATATTCAAAGATGATATACAACTAGCAACTACAGCGTGCTTAAAGGTCGCGGATCTTATTGACCATGACAGTCAAAGGTGGAATCTCCGGAAAATATATCAATTTTTCACTGTGGCTAATGCTGGGCAGATACGAGCTTTGGAGCTGCCTACTATTTCCACTATGGTTGATAGCCAATATTGGTCGTACACCAAATTCGGGGATTACACTACTAAATCTGGTTATTTCTTTCTTTTTCTTCAACAGCAACATGATATCTATCGCAGGACAACACAAATGCATATGGATTTTTTTTGTATCATTTGGGGTTTGAACATCATGCCGAAATGGAGGGTCTTTCTTTGGAAATTATGGCACAATGCTATAGCCACAAATTCTAACTTGGCTAAGCGTAACATTGGAAGTTCAGCCACATGTCCGGTTTGCTTGGACCCGGATGAAGATCTTCAGCATTTATTCCGCTTGTGTCCCCTCGTGGAGGAAGCCTGGGGTCATATTGATCTTGCTATACTTCAGGTGCACACCGGATCCCAACAAGGTTTCAGCTCCTGGCTAATTAATAGCACTATCCAATTTCGCAAACAGGAAGGCCTTAATGGGACGCGAATACCTCTATTCATAGGGGTGCTGTGGGCTATTTAGAATATGCGCAATGAACAAATTTTTCGCCAACGTAGAGCCACTCTTGAGATTTTTCAAGAGAAGCTTGAGATGGGCATGTCTAGCCATCATGCTTTTTTAGCTTGGGAAGGAAGGCCTACTACCTCTCCCCAGCCAACTATGCCTCCTGGATTCCAGATGGCTAATCTTGGGCGACAAACAATCTCATTTCCGAAAGTTACTATACAGATGGATGGTTCCTGGGATCGCAATTCTGGTAAGGGTGGGGCTGCCTGGGTAGCTCTGAATGCTTGTGGAGGAGTGAGGGACAAAATGGGGATCAGCTTTCACGCCTCTTCCGCTCTCTTCACCGAGGCCAAGGCTTGTCTTCAGGCGCTCCGTTGGGTATCTAGGCAACCTATATCTAGAGTAATGTTGCATATGGACTCTGCAGCGTTACTTCAACATCTTATCAATGCTCGCATCTCGGATATTTTGTTTAGCCATACCATTGCGGACATAAAGGCAATAGCAGCAACTATTGACGAATGTGCGATTATTAAAGTTGAGTCGTACACAAGTTCAAGTTGCTCATGATCTAGCGCGAGCCAGCAGATTAGATGCTTCCTCCTTTTTACGTCCTTAGTTCTTTTGCTTGTTTTACTTGTTTGTACGTTTTCGCGATGTCAAAAAAAAAAAATTAAAGCGCGAATACCATCTTAACACCCCCCACGTACAAGCCACCAGAGATGTCTGCTTGCAGGTAATACCCCCCATCCCAGCCACCAAGGACGTCACGAGGTGCCGAGGAAGGTAATGCCGGACATCCAGACAGACTGTTTCCTAGATTCACAGGAGAGGGAGTACATATATATACTTTTTTGGTGTTTAAAGATTCCTGGAGTACATATTATCATATCTCAAGAATGGCACCCATACGGAGTAATATATCTCAAATACCTCATTACAGGAATTCATCTAAAAGCAGCCGCGATTTCTAACAAGAAAATTAACACAAGCAGTTAGACATTAACACGAATTCAAGAACATAGATTAGAACAAGAATAGGTACTTTAACACGAAGCGTACAAACAATGCAACATAGTTAGTCCAATTAGAAGTCTAATTTAAAACCAAAACTTCCATTCAGAAAATACAGCAGTACATGACAGAAACAACTTAGTTTTGAAACTGACAAAATTGTTCCGAATAATAAGTATCTTACGATTAACGAACCCCGCGATTAAGACTGACCATACGGGCCGAAGAGTCCGTTTGTTGACCACGCATAGAAGACCGCCCATAAGAGCCCGCCCCTCTCGAGCGACCGCCATGGTCCCGTGAATACCCTCCAGCAGAAAATTGCCCTGGAGTCATCGTCTTTCCTCCATATCCCGATCGCCCACCCGATCTTCCTTGAGAATATGAGTTGTCTTGCCACCTACCACCACCACCACCAGAGGCGACCGCAGCATAATCTGGTCCGTCTCTCCTCCTAAGAGGCAAACCATCCAATGTACCACCACCTAACTTGGCCTCCATAGCTCGCTCGTTATTTTCAGCTAGAATAGACAGCTTTTCAGTCAACTGGAAAGCAAGAGCTTGCAATCTAGTATGCTCAAACTCATGGAAGATGATGCAACGAGTAGGCTGGTCCCACGAAGCACGGAGTTCTTCATTAACCATCATCTTGCTCACAATACTGTGTATCTGAGCTTCTGAGAGCTCAAACATCTTAGACAGCTGATCAAGGCTCAGAGAGCTGTACGAAGCAGCATAAGTGAATAAGTATGTTCTTAGGGCTGCTTCTTTGATCTTGGATTTCAGCATTTCAAAAACATCATCTTTGTTTCTGAGGAGCTTCCACACATCTAAAGATGTGATGACATCATAAGCTTTTTGAAAGTCTCCTTGAGTGAGGCCTCTAGTAGCCGCCATTGCATGATCCCGGACATTTTCAGGTGGGCCCCGCAACGTTTGACGCTCGCTAGCTTCAAGCAATCTCCGAAAAGTCTTGCTTAAGATTCTGCGCTGTGACTCGAAGGTGTTGGCAGCCATATAGGGGACCTCCAGCAGCATAGCACAAGTCAGATGAACTGCTTCCAAAAGTTCCAAATTGATGTGCATGTGATATGGCATCTGTTGCCTTCTTTCTCTCATCTCCTAATAGAAGTTGAAGAATACCAGAGTGAGGTTCATAAATGAGTAATATATAAAAACATAAATGATCATATAAAATGTTTTTGGATTTGTTTCAATGAATATTTTCATTATATCAACTTTATATAACTTTTACAAATACATAATTAGAGATATTAATGGTCAAAGTTGTGCATTGGCAAGCGGGAAAGTCAAATTGTTACACTTATTTAGAAACGGAGGTTAGTAATATCTAATGGTTTCCCCCCTCCCAGATATTATAATATTATCTAATGGTTTCCCCCTCCCAGATACTGCATACTAAAGCACTTGGTTCCTATACATGCCCTTCATAAACATTATTTTCTTAAAAGAGCCACTACCTTTTCTTTTCTAAAGAGTGCAACTTTCTTCTCTACCTGCTCAAAACAAGCTAAACATACTAAACTTTTACCGCGTCCAAGGAACTTATTCTAAAAAGTTGTAATTTGTTTTCATCTGTTAACTATTTGCAGTACAGGTGGTAGCAGTATAAACCTGCCACCACATTCGCACCAAAACTTTAATCACCCTATGACACGCAATATTACACTTGTTTTCCAACTGGCTGGCTTGATAAATCAAAATTAACAATCCAGATTGAAAATGATGTCATGCAGAACAAAAGGAAAACTCTAGGTCATTCTAATTGCTTGCAAATAAAATAAAGAGTAAAATGAATTAGCAATAGCAACCAGCGATTGCTTTGTTTACAGAAAATCTACTTTCCAGCAGCAGCATGTCACAGGACAAGAGCAAGTGACAAACAGCTTTGCATGTCACTAAGTAAGACTTTTAGGAATGCAGACCTAGATTCAGAAATTCAGGTATTCTTAAGCAAGCGAGGTGTAAGGGCTATATCTTGTATTTCGCAAAACTGAAGTACTTCCTTTGTTTCAAAATAATTGACACACTTATTCGGACACGCTTGCCAACACATAACTTTAACATAATATCTCTAATTCCCTACATGTAAAGATTCTAAAAAGTTGATATTTACAAAATATATATCGAGACGAATCTATCAAAGATCCCACATGACTATATTTTTCCTTCCATAAAAAACATAAACTACGGTCAAAGGAAAGTGTGTGAATAGTGGCAACAGTCAAACTGTGTCATCTATTTTGAAACGGAGGAAGTATACAACACTACAAATAACGAGGTCAAACAACTCTAGCCAAAATTAAATGTATGAATAGTTAAAGAATATAAATCACGAGACTGAACTCATAATTTCCTATCAAGAATTCTAAAATTCAGGCTTTTGGAATTGGTGGGAGGCAAAAGCAGCAAGCAAAATGATAGCTTTGTACGTCTATATTGCAGCATTGACACAAATGACCTTCAAAATCAAGTGTTGATTAAAACAAGATAAATTCTATGAGTAAACAGTAACAGACGGGTTAAACTCACAAATCACCACATACACCTCTTTGACCATTGTGGGACAATGGGCTGCATTTCGCATTTCTTTGCTTGAAAAGTAGAGAGCAGTAACAAAAGGGCTTTGTAGTTTGTAATGTCAGATTATTCCTTAAAGGCTTAAACATAGGGTTAATTCTGAATATTGGATGTATTTATATTATCAATTACTTCAACGGTTCCTCCATTATCTAATAATTGCTCACTTGTTCTTATTTAGAAAAACTGAATACTAGGTAATTTAAAAATACACATTGAGACATATCTAACAAGATACTACATGATAATGTTCTCGCTATTATTTTGAATTACATAATGTTCTTTACATATCAGTAAAAAAGTACGATCAGTAAAAAAGTACGATCACAGTTTGGTGAAGTTTAACCTCAAAAAAAGAAGTGCTGTCAACATAAACAGAGGTAATCCAGGTATCAACCTAAACCAGTAAATTAGTCAATGTGAAAATTAAGCACTCCTCACAATTTCCCCTATTTCAGAGAGGAAACACTGCACATATCACTCACCCACCAAATCTTAGCAAAAAATTGCAACAGAGAATTCAGAACGACCACTGCACACAGAATAATTACGCAAGACAATAGAACATGTACACATTTACAATCATACCTGTTCAGGAGTCTTCTCATGGTACCGGCTTTGAGAGAAACCCTGCGCAAGTAACTCTCTTACTCTTCCAGCTGAATATAATTCAGAAAGGCAACTGTGTCCTTCTGAAATCAACCCAATCCTAAAAGCACAGAGACCAAGCTGAGCCATAGCTCTATTGAACAATATCTGGGTTGAAATATCCATATGTTGAATTGTGTCTTGTAAATGACTCATCAGCAGTAAGTCACGAGCAACTGTAAAATCATCCATAAGAGCATGGTGATATATATCACATAGCATTGCACGAGCCTTTGTTCTCTCATCTCCAAATTGGTAAATGAGAGATACTAGGGTATCCATCAGATCCCTGCTGCGCTCGGGAAAAGTGGATTTCCGAGGAACAAGCTCGGGAGTTACTACAAACAAAGGGGGGGCCCTAGCTTCACCGACCGCCTTGAATTCTTCACCTGCAGCCTCATCATTTTCTTCTTCGGGTTGTTCAGCCAATTTCCTCATCGCCTCGTAAACTTCTTGAGGTTTGTAGTACACAAATTCAACACGTTTCAGGGCTATCTTTGAAGCTGCCTTCAAATTTCCACATTTCTCTAAATACTCTTGGACGTTTTGTGCCAGAATCAAAAACAATGGCTCATCCCTCAGCCTTTCAACAAATTCACGTGTGTAAGGATCTATACACTGCAAGCTCTTGAAAAACTCAACATCTATCCTTTCAAGGAAGGCTACCAAGTTTCCCCATATTCGAATGGTACCCTTATGGTCTGGACCCTTTTGAGTTTCATTTTCGTCAGGCTCCACGGAATCATCCACCAGAATGTTTGGATACTGAGTAAGAATATCAAGTATAACAAACATATTCTGTACACATTTCTTCCACACATTAATTGGCATGTGTCCACTGAGACTAGGGTTGATATCAAATTGGGCAGATACAACACTGAAAAGGATCTCGAGTTTCTGAGCAGGTGTCTTTGCAACCCTAGTCAAGAAGGTGAGACGCTCAACTAGCTCAATTCTCCCAGTTCCCTTCTTACCACGTGCAGCAACAATTTCTTTAACTTTCTTGTTCACTGTATCCCATGTGATCTCACTAGGGTTTTTCATAAACTGCCTATCCATATGCCTATCCACATGACCATGTTCATCCCTGGTCTCATCCTCCTTGTCAGTCTCTTCCTCACTTTCGGACCCAGGTTCGTCAGTCTCTTCTTCACTTTCTGATTCATCTTCAACCTCCTCCTCTTCTTCCCCTTCCATTCCAGATTCAGGATTCTCCCTGTATTTGTTAATCAGATCTTCATACTGCTTGTTGTTCTTCTTCAGATTCTGCTTCATTTTATTCAATGCTTTCGCATTGCTACTACTCATCTTTTTCTTAGCCTCCTTATTTGACAAGGTCTCGTTCAGAAAATCCTCCAACAGTACAAGGGCTTTTATATAGATATTGGGTACCTTACCAGATTCCGCAACACGCATGACTTTCTCAAGTTGTTTATTAATCTTATCATAGTTTTCTTGTAGGCTCACCCAGTCATTAATTTTCATAGCATTCTTCATCTGATCAACCGTTAACGACATCTCCTGGAATCGCTTATCCTTAGCAGAAACAACCACTCGCTTTTCATCATCAGAATCATCGCTACCGCTACCATTTGTCTGTAGATACCTGCTTCCAGAAGCTTGAGCTCCAGACTCAGTACCAGCCATACCCTCATCAACATCATCGTAATCACTTTCTTCCTCCTCTTCCTCGGTGTCGCTTCCACCCTATCACAGCAGATAATTTCCATTACTTGATAAATAATTTGTAACTCAAATAGAAACAAATGTGTTACATTGGATGATTTCAAACCTGAGTCCAAAAACGCGAACCCATTTGTTTTCCTTTCAACGTGTTCAAAAAATTCTACTTTTCTCAATCTGCAGAAAATCAATCACTCAAATATGAGCAGAAAATTCGCATATTCCACAATTCGGAGTAAATACCATAAGAAACCCATCACTAAAATCGCATGAATAACAATTCAGGGACTTTATAACATCTAAATTATCCCTAAAAGCATGATATTAGGAAAAATAAGTTGAATTTATGAAACAAATAATAACAATCGCATAAAATCAATCCGCATGAATAATCACATGAAGTAGATCTTAAAAATCGCAAGAAACCATATATCACATCAAAAATCGCAACAAAAGATCGTCTAAACAGGTTGATTCATCAAAGGGAAATAAAAAAAAATACCAGGAACGAAATTTGGAGATCAATTCGAGCTTCAGAAATCCGTAGGAGTGAGGGAGGCTGAGAGGTTTCCGAACTTTAGGGTTGGGACTCGGGAGTGTGCTGAATTATTATATACCCCCGTGTAGTTTAGGACGCAAATGGGCCGAAAAGGTTGGGCCTTGGCATTGGTAATAAAGAGAATAACAAACATATACTCAATTCTAATAGGATCAAATTTACTCAAGTCGTGAGCTTTTCCATCTCGATGTCTCCCCTATTTATTTTACCAACTTCTTCCATAAAAGAGAGAAATATTCACTTATTTCAAAATGGAAAGAATATATATATATATGTATATATATATATATGTATATATATATATACAGGGTTGGGTTCTAATGAGAACTCTCTTATGGTGTAAGAACCGTGAGAACCATTAAAAATTAGCAAAAACTTCATAAAATGAGCGAAAGAAATAAAAAATGAGAAAAAACATTAAATGAGTAGAAAACATTAAATGAACAAAAACGTAAAATGGACAAAAATGTAAAACGAAAAAATCGTGAAATAAGTATAAAAAAATTAAATGAGCAAAAACCTAAAATGAACAAAATGTAAAATGGGAAAAAAAATCTTTGTGAAATGAGCATAAAAATGTTAAATGGGCAAAAACATAAAATATGCAAAACATAAAATGAGCAAAAACGTTGTGAAATGAAAAAAATCTTCGTAAAATGAGGGAAAATGAGCGGTTCTCACGGTTCATATGAGAACCACCCTTATGGTGAAAACCATGAGAACCGCTCATTTTTCCTCATTTAATGAAGATTTTTCTCATTTGACAACGTTTTTGCTCATTTAATGTTTTGCTTATTTTATGTTTTTTCTTAATTAACATTTTTATACTCATTTGACAACGTTTTTGCTGTTTTTACATTTTGCTCATTTTACATTTTTGCTCATTTAATATTTTCTACTCATTTTATGCTTTTGCTCTTTTTTTCTCATTTTATGAATTTTTTGCTCATTTTTAGTGGTTCTCATGGTTATTACCGTAAGAGGGTTAAACTAAACCGATAATAAACCCACCTGAATTCAGATAACATGCAAAAGAATTCGACTCAAATTACACAATCGATGTATTTTTCAAGCAAACTGATGCGATTTTCCTTACAAAACTGGAATCAACTGAATTTAAACAAAAAATAATTGTTTGAATTGATATTAGTGGCTGGCTAGTGAACCGTTTGAAATGAATTTGGGTGGGATCAAACTATAAGACAATTGTAAATTTGTAACTTAACTGAAGTGATATAAAAATTGAATAACTTTCGGCAGGTAGAAAGTGAAATTGGAAAAGTTGGAACGAAATCAGTTCAATTGAAAAAAAACTGAAGTAAAATTAATTGAAGTCAACTTAATTGTTTTGTTCGAACCATAACTGAACGACCTTATTGAATTGACACCTCTATCTATTTTCATCTAATATTGAAATGAAATGTTATAAACAAAAGCATGCACCACCATTATAATCAGTAATCAATTTGACTCGATCTCACCTACTTCAGACTCCAATTTCCAAATAAAATAAAATTAGAATAATCAACGAAACTTAATTCTAGCTACAAAATCAATCAATCGCCCATTATATTTAATATATCACTACTCAATTTATTTCTAACATAAACATAATTTGTTCATTAATCACTATATTACTACTTCTTGAAATTTGCATATTTTGTCACAATGTTGCTACTGTACACCAAGATATCACCGCCATAAATTTTATAATCATCAACGAAATTTAATTATAGCTACAAAATCAATCAATATATCAATTTCATACTTTACGTGAACTAGCGAATGCTTCAATGAGCTTCTGGGAGACAGCGGCGGATCTAGATAATTTTAGGTTACCCATCAATTTAATAGTAAAAAAAATAAAAACAAATTAGTTTTGTTCAAACTAAATATATGGCATTACGAAGAAAATTCGTAAGGGGATTGAGAAAATTACGAAGATTACTACAAGCTTCAAAATCAGTTTGAGACGTTTATGAATGGTATTTTTGGATTTAGATCCTAGTTTTGATCCCCAAACTACCTCCAAAATTTGATGAGAAGCCTCTACAAGAGTCAAAATGTGCGGTCTTTCTCACGTTTTGTCTCATGGAGCGTGAAAAGGAAATATTGGAGTGGAAATGTTTTATCACCAAATTGGATCCTTGACACTTTTGGGGTTGGAAAAAAAAGTATATTTGACAGAGAACTGATGGATAAGGAATGTAATTTCTATAGATATTTGAATATTTGTTATGGATATTGGTCGTTCCAAACCGTGGGCGCCAAAGGGAAGAAAGTTTCATAATTCTTGTTTGTGAAATGATCTATGGAATTGGAAAAGTTTGTCGGTGAATTATTTTTTAAAGAAGTGGAGAATAATTATATTTTTTTATGGCCAACAGGCAAGAGTTAACATTAATAATAAGCCAAACGGCACTTACAAACACAAGATATCATATCTAAATCATGAATAAAATTTTTGGCGCCTACTTCACTAATTGCATCGCTTCCGCCCGGCTGCAGAACCACGTCGTGATTTTTTCGATGTCCACGCATCTTTCCCAGCTGCAGCCACCTCTTGTATAGCATCAAAGGAGAAAAAAAAATTCCAAGCCCTAAATCTTCAATCTAACTAGCCATTTGAGCTCTCCATTGGAATGAGAGAAGACAACCCAACAACAAATGGGAGAAGATAACCCACCAAAGACGAGAGAAAGAAACCCATACATGATGGGAGAAAAAAACCCACAAAAAGATGAGGGAAGAAAGCCATCATACTAATGGAGAGAATTATTGAAAACAAAAAAAAAACAAAGAAAAATAACAACAAACTACTAAAAACCACCTATAAACTTCAACGGCAACCAACTCCGGCGGGTCTTGAAGGTGTCGGAAGGAGCGAAAAGAGGTGAAATTACAAGACGACTTAATGTAATTATATTAGTTCGTTGATCTGTTTAATTATTTGGTTTGGATAATCTTATAATTCAAGGTTGTAAATTTTATTTTGGTGTTGATATTATTAGTGAGAGTCGAAATTACTTGTTTTAATTCGTTTCTTAGTGGTTGTTTGGTATACAGGAAAACATGTAGTCAATAGAAACTCTCATGATTTTCTGATTTGGGTAGTTGTTTGGTTGACATGAAGTGGGGAAAATGGGGGCATTTGAAAAATCATGGGTGTAATACCCCGAACTTTAATCTCGTTTTATTAGCTACTAATTATGTTTATTAGCATAATTACGTCCTAAAATTTTTCGAAATTATTCTGATGAAGGTTATTTTCTAAAATAAGTATATTTACTTTAGTTATACAAAAAATGATATTTATTATGATAAATGATTTTATAATATGGTTTATGAATTTAATAAAAAAAAAAAAAGAAAAAAAAGAAATAGGAATGAAGAAAGCAGATGTTCAACTTCTCCAAACCAACCACCCACCCCCCTCTACTCCCTCTTTAATACCCTACCCAGACACCCCGCCACCCTACCTAGCCTCACATATGAGGAAAGGCCTGTCAGGATTCTCGACAGAAAAGTGCGTAGTACACGCAATAAGGATGTCTACATCGTGAAAGTACTTTGGTCTAACCACGAATCTGAGGAGGCAACGTGGGAAGCCGAAGATGAGATGAAAAAGAAGTATCCAGATCTGTTCCTTGAGGTGAGTTACGAGGGCGTAACTCGTTTTCTTTAAGGGGGATAGAATGCGATAAATTTCGCGCTTTTTGTCTATTTTTATGAGATTTTTATGCATATGTATGCCTATGTTGAGTAATTTGCACATGTTAGTGCGAAAGAAGTAGACTCTCCGCATAAGAAAGCGTGTTCATAAGGAACACAAGTGTTTTAAGTTAGCAAAAGTGTGCACCAGTGGCAAAATTCTTCGTAAACTTTTGAAAAGTTTAGTTCAAGTTTTGAAAGATATGTGAGTTTTCGTGTCAAGTTTCGGGACGAAACTTCTTTTAAGGGGGGTAGACTGTAATCCCCCATAATTTTAAAGGATTTTATAAATATATTTTATCATTTATATATTTATATTTTAGTTCAAATGATTTTTATTATTAAAGTAGGTTGACTATTTTTGAAAGTCAAATGAAATTATTTTAAGGATTTAACGAAATTGAAAATATTTTAATTAATCATGCTTTGAAAAAGGTTTGAAATATGAATTTGATTTAGAAAAGAAGTCTAATGGACTTGAGGAACCCAAATTCTAAGTAGATTAGGAAAGAGGAGTTATATTGATACTAGGAGTCCTCATTCAACAATCCTAGTTATCATCGAATCCTATTTGAACTTAAATTCCTTTTTCCTAAGCCCAAAAGGAAACCCTAACTATAAATACCCTAAGCCCAATTATTTTACCCTACACAAATTATTTTTCTTCACTCCTTCTCTCAAAATTTCGGCTCTCTCTCTCTCTCTCCTCTTCCACGTAATTTTTGTTTCTTTTTCCTCTCAAGCTTTTGTTTCTTCTTCTTCAAGTAACGCTTTCTTCTTCGCTAAGAAACGTCACCGCCGCCGCCGTTGACCACCGTGGACCGCTGCTGCTGCCACCAAGACCCTTCCTTGGCCGGTGCATCCTCCCTTTCATCTTGAGTTGGTTTAATTCTTTTCCTTTCCTCAAGTTTTCCATTAAAGACTATGTTTTTATGCTTTATTTTAATGTTAATCATGATTATCAATGTTAATTTACTGTTTTAATAAATAATCTTGATTCATATATATATTATATTATAAGAATAAAAATTCAGATTTATTTATTATTGTTAGATTTAAGTTTTAATAATTAAAGCATGGATTTTTAGGGTGTTAATTATTAGAAAACCATAGTAGCATATTATATACTATGAGATTAATTTAATTTATGATTTTAAACATGTTTAAGAGGGTTTAACGAAGGTTTTATGATTTTATAAGTTGCTGGAATTTCAGAAAGTATTTTATTTAGGGAGTTTTAAGAATTTTAATTACTAGTATGGTAGTACTATGCTAGGAATTAAAAGTGATGGAAGTTTTGATAGTAAAATCAACTTTTGAATATGATTAAAGGGGGTTTTAAATATTTTTAAGTTGCTGTCTTTTTATTTAAGAGTATTGATTTTAGTTATATTTGAATTCTAGGCGGAGAATATTCCGTAGGAGATTTCTAAAGGGGCTAAAGTGGCCAGTCAACTAGTTTATACAAGGTACGTACATACCTATGTGATGATTGAGATAGCATCATGATTTTATAAAGGAGAATTATATAGTATCATGTATAGGAACTATGTTGAGTTCGTGTATGATATTTATTATGATGGATTTCGCATGTTTTATGCCTGTGTGCAAACATGTTGATTATAATATTTGATTATGAGTAGAATATCATGTTTGTATGGAATATTGATGCGAGCATGTTAATTGGATTGGGAACTTTATTTATTAATTCACATGGGGGAATTAATATATTTATTAGTATTGGATCATGTTTGATCGTTGTTCCCTTTTTGTATTTCACTACTTTATGAGGACCGTGGGCCTTATTTGGTAAGTTGACAAGTTATGCCTTTGAAAGGTAAGATTGATTGTTGGTTAGGTTCAACAAAGTAAGAAAGGTTGGAATTAAAGAAAGTAATCTTGGATTGTAAGTTGTGTGATCACTTATTTAATCCTAAGATAAAAGAAGTTTAATTGTGAATGTTGAATTATATTATGTGCTGCTTGTATGTGTGTCATAACAAGTAATAAATTGTAAATCACGTAAAGTGTAACTTGGATAGTAATAAACTTTAGACTTGTGCACGTCGAAGTTGGACAATCGGGAGTTGGGGTACATGGTGAGCGAGCCATGGCTTTTTCTGGGAATTGGATTGATCACCATTCCTCTTTTTATTTAAAGGTTCCTCGATATCGTAGGTCATTGTGGAATACGGAGTCGCGCCCGTATTTCGTCTTCCTAGGTGAAGACTGGTTTTTAGTTAGACAACTCGGTCCAATAACTATTCCATTTAATATAATAAAAGTCGATTAAAGTTTAGTTCAGTAGAAGTTATCTGCAGAATGTTATATTGTTGTATTATTATTTAACTCTGTTATCATTCCTTAGTATCATGATTAGGATTGTTTTATGTATTGATATGTAGTACTCAGCTTTGCTGATTACGTGCTTTGTTGTGTGTGTTGATCATGGCTTTGCCTTATTGATCTGTGATGACCCAATTTTGGTGAGCGGATTCTCTAAAGCATTGACATTTACGGGTTCGCGAGATGTAGCATCATTGGGAATCTGGGAATGGAGAGCTTGTGTAAATTTAGTTTTGTTATCTTGTTCTGCATTAGTCAGATAATGTTATTATTAAGTTGGAACTATTAAGTTGGAACTATTAAGTTGGTTGATAGACTTTCATAAAGTGGTTTGTTTTTGAAGTACTTAATTTATTATTTATCAAGTTTAGTTTGATGTTTTCCGCTGCAAAATTATGAATAAGCCGATACGTTATCACACGGGCGATAATACTTGGGTAATTCTCTAAGTTTTGTATTATAAAGGTATTTCTGAAAAGAGAGAATTATCGGGGTGTTACAGCTGCTGCTCCATCAACGAACGCCACCAGCCTGCTGCGGCAGCCTTGCCGCACTTGCTGCCGCCTCCACGCTGATGCCCTGTCGCACCACCGGAATATGATGTTCGGTTTCGCCGGAACCCCGAGCCCTTCTCTCTCACGCACCCGTTCTCCCCTGCTCCTGTTCGCTGCTGTGTCTCGCCGCTGCTCGCCGGAGACCGACGAACGCCGCCTCCGACTTCCCGCTCTGCCGCCTGCACTCCAGTTGGACGCTGCCGCTCGCCGGAGCTTAGCTCCACTTCCCTGCTGCCTCTGTTTCGTCGCTGCTCTTATGAGCAGAGGTATACTTACCTCCTTGTTCTCCATTCTGAAATTTTAATTTAAACTCAATCCCAGTATATTATTGTTAGTAAAGGGAAAGTTTTGGGCCTTAAAAACTGTTTTACTTAATTGAACTATCTAGTTACTCAATCTGTTGGGCTAGTACTTAATAGAGACTATATTGTTTTAGTTTTAAACAAAGCTATCTTATTAATTAGATAAACTATTGGGCTAATCTCACTCAAAAACTGATTTGTTATTTACTTAATTATGTTGAAATATTTGAACGAATATAGGAAATGGTTATAAATATTTATGTTTAAATTCATTAATCAGTGTATGTTAATGGTTTGTTCAAACAAATATTTTAAGTATTACAGAGCAAAGGGATTCAAATGAATCGACTTAATGTCAACTCCTCTTACTTAGTTTCGTTTAAGTACTTCAAATAGTAGGTTATATTATGACATTTTGGAACTATAAAATTGAGGAGATTTAAGCAAGAATCATTTGGTTGTTTAGGGGATAGTTTCTAATTATGGGTTATGTTGTTATAACTTTGAGGAGGATATATGTATGATTCTTGGAGATTGAGGAATGACGGTACTTAAAGAGTAAAGAAAAGGAATAGCGTATGAGGTAACCTTTCATGTCCAGCATCCTATGTGTATGCCCGTATATGTTATATGTGATGTCTTGTATGTGTATGCGTGAATACAAGTATATGACGATGATTATGTGATATAATTATGTCTTACGATGTTTATGTGGCATGATGAAATACGATATGATTCAATGATGTCTATGTATACTATGAACGATGATGTTATGACTTATGGAATCTGGTTATCATGGTCTATGGGTGTTGTTCGGAAATATGAATATATGCAAGTTTGTAAAAGTGGATGGTTCTGCTGGCTTGGCATTATGAACTGAACTGGCAAATGGGCAAGTTACAGGTGGATGAATTATGTTACGATATACGAATGAACACGGACCAAAAGGGTCATATGATGATGTTAATGTTATGTTCAAAACCTGTACTTGTCAATGAACTACGCTCACGCAAATGGTCATTGCCGACAGGCTATCCAATGATAATGTTTTCTAATAGTATTTTCGAACCAGTACCAATATGATGTGATATATGCTTGTGCATGAAAATGTTTACGAACTAAAACCATTTTTACGGGCTGGAGTGAAGTTACTGAGTTTTCAACTCATTTTAAGTTATTTTCTGTGTTTTCTCTTTTCCCTATTTCATGAAATTATTCAGGTATTACGAAGATGGCTCAGGATCGATTATGTCAGTAATGCTTCGGAAAGATTAAGTTGAAGCGACTCTATATATATATATATTTGGGACATTTAGAATACTCTGTATTTATAATTATTGCTTAAAGATAATCATTTGTATGTTTAAGAGGCCATTTTAGGCTACTATTTTATTAGTGGGCCCTAACCCACAGGCTTAAGTTGTGCTTCCGCTGACGATTAAGGTTATGTATTTCTGGGGCGTTACAATGGGAATTTGAAATTCCCACAAATGTAGGAATTGATTTACCAACCCTCCCTTTGGTCACTCACAATTACTACATATATGAATTACAACTTCCCTTATGACTACAAAACAGCTTAGACTAATTCCTAGGAATTTCATAAGGGAATTAAATTCCCACAAATTGTAAATTCCTATGGAGAAATAGTTCACATTGCAACCAAACAAGCACTTTAAGTCGTTTGTTATTTGCTTGGCTTAGTTATAAAGCCCATGGTTTTTACCTAACTCTTAAAGTCGACTCAATTTGTAAGGAAACATAATCAATAAATTGAGTTATAGGATTGTAAGGGTCAAAAATTTGGTTTTATTTCATCCCTTGGTGTAGATTTGAGTTGTATTTTCAGTAGAAGTGTTGAGAAAAAAAAAACTGAAAAAACCGTACCAAAAAAAGGGAAAACTGGTCAAATTGAAGGGTCATTGTACCGGAAAAATAGGGGTTAAACTGTTCGGTAACAAAACCGGTAAAATAATTATTAAATGGTATAATTACGGTTATGAATTTTTATAAAACGGTTACCAAATAGCTGATTATATTTATTGTATTTAATTAAACTTCAATTTTTTTTTATAATAGTTATTAGATTAATTAGTTGTTTCATACTTTCATTTATCGTTTTATACAAATATTGTTACTCTGTTAGACATGTTAGTGACTTAGGCCTTGTTTGGATGAACTTTTTTGAGTTATGGAAACAGATGCAGTATTCTGAATCCATTACTCCTTGTTTGGATTGGATAGTGGGTTAACCATTACACTTACTTGAGGGTAACCCAAATTCTCAAAATGTTACCCTCCAAATTAGAGGAGTAACAAAATCATTTCCATTGTTGAACCAAACACCCAATAAAAGTAACAATTATTATTATCATTCCTTCTTTCTAGTTGATTTCATTCCATTTCCATTCCTCTATTTGAACCAAACGCCCCCTTAGTGACTAGTGTAGTAGTGTCACCGTTTTAGTCTAAACTTTAAAGTAAAACTAGTTTATTCAAAACTTGTAATTTTGTAAACTGAGTTAAAGTCCAACTTGTTGTAAAGTTATAATAGCTAGTAGAACTTATGATTTAAGTATGGCATTGTTGGAGACTTTTGTAGTAAGGTTGTAATAACTACTCCCTCCGTCCCAAAATATAGTTCTCATTTTCCTTTTTTCACGGTAATTTATGTAAGTAGAATCTAAGAGGGATAGTAAAGATTTTCTGTTTATTTAAATAAATGTTGTATGGGAAAAGATGATTTTAGGAGTGAGAATGGAGAATAATTGGTGAAAGAGCATTAATTGTAACACTTGGGTTGAATAAATAAAGCAAAAAAAAAAAAAATCAAGAAGCAAATAAATGATGGGACACGGTTTTAGACAAATTACGGAAAAATGTGGAACTAAATATGGAAATGGAAACTATATTTTGGGACACCCAAAATGGAAATGGGAACTATATTTTAGGACGGAGGGAGTAGTTCAATTTTTTTTAGGTAGGTAAGATTAAAAATCCTACTGAACTGATACTTTTCGCAGGTATAACCAGCCAGGTTTGTATGTTAGACTCCTTGGGAGGGAGGGGGAATAGTAAGGGAAACCTCACCCCCAAAGAGCCCCGAGTGGGGTTTGATCCCATAACTTTAAAGTTATGAAGTCAAACCTTTACCACTAAACCAAGCCTTGCTTGGTACTTGTACAATATATTTTGATATGGAAGTATCCTAGTGACAATATCATACTTATGTCTAGAAAAATCAAATCTTATATATATAAATTAAGTAAAATAAAATATTAGAATTTCAGTAACAACTAATGGTTAATCAAAATTCCGATCCATACCGAAAATCAGTGAATCGTTTAGGCGGTTACCTATTTGAATGGTTACATTACAGTTTACAAAAAATGGTGAACCGATATTTCCGAGTATAGAACCAAAATGCGGTTTTGGGACGGTTAACCCATGAACAACACTAATTCTTAAGGGAGAGTCTTATAACTCTGATCCCTAGAGTAGGGTTACTTGCACAACAAGGCCAAGAGTTTAGGAGAGTTTCTTAAATTTTAGTTGGCCGTGTGGTTTAAGTAGATTTTAAGAAAGATTCTTCTCTTTTTCCTAAAATCCTATATATAATAGCATGATTTAGGCGAAGTTTTCCGGAAAGTTTTGTTTGTTTCTTTATTCCTAAAAACCAATCTATGTTTAGAGCATGTATAATGGGGCTCTCAAACTAGTTCTTCAACTAGCTTTCCAAGGAGAGAGAAAATGGAGAGCCACCTCTTACCCAACAATTGGGCTCTTGGGTGTATCTTGGGTGTCTCTCCATGGAGACACTTTGCAGAGTAGCTCTTGGGGGAGATACCATTTGGGTTGATGGAGAGATAGCTCTCCAAAATGTGGGGCCCACATACTATTGTAATTACTTAATTTTTCTTTTCTTCTTGCAACCATTTAATGATCTTTTTTTATAAAAATATAAAAAATGGTAATAATTACTATTCCAACAACTATAATTTTTCTTTATCTATAAAATGAGCCTAATATTGGATATATTACTATCTTTTTCATATTCCATCAATATTTAATTTTTTTAAGTGTTTAGGAAAAAAATGAAAAGATTGTTTTTTTAAAATATTCTACATTGCATAAATTATGAAAAAGATTTTTTATTTGTAATTATATTTAATTTACATGAATAAATTTATTTATATAACTTTGATCATAATATAAAATGATATTCATTTATTGACATGGGGACCACCAAATAGTGAAAAGTTGAATGGAGAGCTCTTTAAAGAGTTTTATTGTTGTTGGGTGTTTTTAGACATAATTCTTGAGAGTAGCTTGAAGAGAGAGAATAGATGAGAGATAGTGGAGAGCTAGTTGGAGAGCCATGTACCATTGTACATGCTCTAAGATACTTAGAGGGCAAGTTTTCTCTTGTCCTAAAACTATAAATAAACGCCTAGCCTCATTAAAAGGGCTAGAGAGTGTGTGAATTTGGTTACTTTTCTTGTGAGTTTAAACGCTTGCTTGTTTTTTCCATTACTCGAATTTCAGGAATGATTTTCTTTTAATGTTCAAGTAACTTAGTTCCAAGAGTGGTCTAAGGGTATTTGAGATTCATTGTAATTAAGACTTCAGGAGTGATTAAAAAACCTTAAAATATCCGTTCTTTTCTTTTCTTCTTTTAATTCGAAAATTTCTCTTACTTTCCAAGATCAGTTATTTATTTTAAGCTAAGTCTTTTGATTCTTGGCTCAATCATATCAGATACACTTCCACGTCATCGACAAGGTGGAGGTACGCGTGACGAGGATTCATGAATAGCAAAGTCTTTTAAATATATTGTATAGATAGACTAGATGTTGGGCCTGTACTATTTCGAGTCGTTTAGTGGACAATAATTATAATTTAATGTTTCTACGAAAAATCACAAAATAAAATTATGATAGTTGATAATAAATTGTTTTTTTTTACATTAACATGTACTAATACTTTAAGAATAGCATCTATAAAATTACACGATATTCATGTCACTAATATAAATGTTTAAACTCGAGGTCGCATATTCAAAACTTATATACACTTATTAACATAATGTGACATAAAATAATGTTTGCTTATGCCTTCGTTCAAGGTGGAAGAGTCTACATGGCAAATGGACTCATTTGACAACTTCTTTTACTATGCCCTCTTAAACTACAGTTACATCAGTCTTTCAAACATTACATCTTCCAAAATTTACAATTAAAGCCAAAACACCCATTAAGCTTAATCCTCTTATTACTCGTCTTTTCACTCACTTCTGCCAAGTCCATCTTCCTCTTCCACATACCCTTTTCCACATCAATAGCTCCAAAGCTTGCTCCATGAGATCTTGACATATTAGAAGTTGATGAGGATGACAATATAGATGATGATGATCTTAAACTTGTTGTTGATAATGATGATGATGATGATGATGATGATGATGATGATGGCAAAAGCATCATATGCCGTTCGATGATGTGAGATAAAGAAGCTAATTCAAAGGAATCATAAAGGGGGCTCCCACAATCCCATATCATTGAAGCTGCTTCTGATACAGATGTTAATGCTCTTGCATTTTCTTCCTTCATCCTTTGATTTTTCTTTTTCATTCACTCTACAAAATGAGAAACTTTTATTTTGTTTTTTATGTTTATGCTGTGGAGTAAGTATAATTTGGACCATTTGTAAACATTAATTGTTTTATATCAGTTCATGGAGGGTTCATTGCAGGTTGGAAAGATAATCATTTATGTTTAATTATTGTGAGAAATGATATCATTAGTGATT
>CANSNZ010000922.1:0-183367 GCA_947646795.1 Beta lomatogona | reverse complement strand
CTCAAACCATGGCCCACATTCTCTCTCCTTAAAATAAAAAAAAATACTACTTTTACTAAATACTAACTCCTATCACATCTACTTTTCAATAAAATAACATTTGATAATCAAACACCAACTTATCATCTAAAACTACGTGTCTTGATAAGTGTCAAGAAAGTATTTTGGGACGGAGGGAGTAAAAGTCAACCTGTTTCAAACGAAACCGTAGATGTCAAACCAAAAGACAACCTGGAATATGAATAAACTGCATTGGTTTGAAACTCGAAACCGAAAAAATTTAAACCGAATCAATTTACTTGAGAAAAAAAACCAAACAACCAAACCTGTTTGGTTCAAACTTAAGCTGAACCGTTTAACTAAATTGACACCTCTTCTCATTGTGTTAGATTACTTCCTTGGAGCAAAGAGCATGGCGGAGCTCATTATTTGACCACTACACTACCATTTAGTAAGCCTGGTTGTGCATTAGATTTCAAATTCGAACCTTGGGATTTTGCGACTCCTACGACTTTTTCTCATTTACTAACTGGGATTTTGTGCAGAAATTGTAGAAATTGAAGATTTCAACGAGCTTATGAGAATTACTCGTTCTAAGGTGTGCGATTTTGCTCGATAAGTTAGGAGTTTTTTTTAGCAATGTTATGGTGATTCAGGTTATTGATGCTGATTCTTGTACTATGCGCATTCTCATAAGATTTGCTCTGGAAATTTGCACTGCAAAATCAATGTTGTGATTGAGGTCAGTTGAATTATGTGGTTGTATGTCAGTTGTGCGCAATTCTTCAATTATGTGAGTAACTGCTTCAATTCCTCGTTTTTGCCTCGATTTCTTGAAATTTCTAAACCTAATTTCTGTTGTTCTTGAATTGCGCGTGTCATTATCTAAAACTCTCTGATTCTACTCGAAATTATGTCTTTTGTATTCGATACTAAAAAATTTCAGGTGGAATTATCAAATTTTTTGTATGAATTGATCCTTTGGGTTTTTTTGTTGGTGTAGTTACACTGCAGAATTCCTGCGCTTTTTGAACAAGTATGCCAGGGATCGCAGAGTAGCCGTCGGACGAAGTTCTCATTCGTATGAACTGAAAAATGTAACGAACTTTAATTCTAATGTTGAATGTTCACCTTGCTATTCCGCTTCCTAACAATTTTGATCGAGAATGTGATTCTTGCTAGAGTGATTGGGGAAAGTAATATTATTATCCATGATGACAGTAGTTATTTAAAAAAAGTGTTTATGTTCAAGTTCAAATGGAACCTTTATATCTTAGTATAGTGCAATAGGTATTTTATGGTTTAGATGAGTCATGAGAGGCTGCGTACTTGCAGGCTGCAGCATAAAGAGTGGATATGGTGGGAATGATTATGTTCAGAGTGGTCGCAGGGTTGGTCATAGAAGGAATTCAAGGAATTATAGTAGAGATTCTTAAACCAGACAAGGAGAATATAATTGGAGTATGGTGCGTGGCAATGATGATGTTTCAGGGTTTCTTTGCTGTGATTGGAAAGAAAAATGTGGAGAGATGAACTATGGATGGCATGCCTAAATTCTGTCAAATATAGTTTGCTGCCTAAATTCTTTCTTCATGATTATTGGACTAGAAACTTCTTAAATTGGATTTTCTAATTGATTTCTTTTTTAATTGAAGGTCATGGCTCCGTTTTCAAAGATAAAAGAGATAGCAAGGAGCTACATGAATTCTCAAGCTAATCATCAAAGTGAGGTTTTACCTTCGAAGGATTATCCTCTACAAGGTTGGCCTTGAATTTTTGGTTACTAATCTGGCTGTTGTATGTTCTATTGCTAAAACTTTTGGTTACCAATCTGGCAGTTGATGAATAAGGTCTCAATGAATTTGGTTCCTTTTTTTTGGGATTCTGTCTTATCTGCAAACTCAGTCATACAAGTCATATCTACATTTACATTTTATTCTAGATTTTGAATGGTGTGATGTAGCATTGTCCTCATACTCTTGTTTTGTTAAAGATTTGAATTTCTTTTTATTGATGGTAATTCAGTGTTCTCTATGTTACAGTTTCAACTTTCAATATTATGTATAGGTTCCCAAGTAAAATTTATACACCTTTATATTCCTCTTTGGTGATCAAGACATGTACAAAAGGGATATAGTGACCTACCCTAAACCTGACTAACTGTTGAGCCAGTTAGTGGCAGGAAAGCAGCTTATATTGCTCAAGACATTTCTATCTTTGGTTTTTTATACTGTTATTGACTTTTTTATCGAATATTTTGTGATTTTGCATACATCTTGCCTTCTGAGGAATTTGCTGAATGTTCGTTTGCTGCTGTTCTGTGCTTGAAATTTTAAGTGACCCTGGCACTTGGCTTGATTTGCTGAAATATGGTTCTAGTTATCTTGACGACTTACTGATATTGACCTTTGCTATATGATTTTTGGTTATATTGCTCAGAGACATATCTCTATTCGGTTTTTTATACATCTCGCCTTCTCCGACGAAGGTCTATATGATTTTTGGCTGACCTAAGGATCAGGAGTTCATGTTTCTTCACCTCACCATGATTTTTGTAATGGTTCAGATGTTCTGAAGTTCTATACATTAGCATCCTATCCAAGCCAAAATAGAATGCTTACCACACATTTGAGTGATTTTGAGGCAAAGGTTCACTACTAAAGATATGGACATTTACGACAAAGGTATTATGACAGTCTTAAAGGCAAAGGTTCTCATAATATGAATGCATCCTAATATTATATTTTCTTTATTGATTATCAGTCATTGCGTACTTTATCATTTTGACCTATCCTGAACCGATTTAGCTGTGGCCTTCCGTTTGCAGGCAGAGTTTATCATTTTAAACAATTGCCTGTCTTTCGACTCACACGATAAATCTAGTATAAAGATATATTTCTCAACTGTTCCTCGCTTTTGTAATTATATTGGATCTGAAACTGGAAACTTGTCCAGTAGAGACTCTTTTAAGCCTCATTGAAATAGAAAGAGGTGTTTTGTATATGTTGTTCATTTATCTTCCTTCCCTCTCCAGATTGAACTATCCAAATAGTTGCAAACTTAGTTGATTGGCTCTGTGTTGAGGCTGCTTAATGTCTGGAATGAGACAGTTCTCTTTGACTGATTTCAATCTAGTGTACGAGCTTCGTTATGCCCATATAGAATGCAGGCTCAACCATTCTTCTTTGTACTTGCAGACTGACACCAAGAAGATATCAGCTGTGTCCATATTTTTTGAGACTATGTCATATAGATTGGATGAAAGCACAGGGTACATCGACTATGATCAGCCAATCAGGTATCCTCTTTCTGAGCTTCATCATTTCTCTTCATGTAATGAAAATTTTCGGTGTTTGGGTGTGTGCAAGTAATTTGCTATTGCCATTCATTTTGCTCAAGGATAGATGAGAAATGGATTGAATTCTTTTGGTCTTGTTAGATGTCACTTTGATGTGTTTACTTTACCAGGATAATATGGATATATATTTTCTTGTTAGATATTTCATTGATGCCCATTTTTTGACTGAAGTCCTTGAGATATAGCATAGATTTCGTTCCATTGACGAACGGGTTTTTCTGTCCCATGAGTAAGGTTTTCATGTGTAATTTGTCATACTATATGGCTCCTAAAGTTTATTGTGGGGAAGTTTTCTACTGAACTATTTATGGAAAAACCTGTGGAGTACTGGAGTATAACATGTTCTGTTTAATATGATTCATTGCAGCTGGAGAAGAGTGCTGCCCTGTTTAGACCTAAACTAATAGTTGCTGGTGCAAGTGCTTATGCACGCCTATATGATTATGCGAGCATCAGAAAGGCGTCCTTTCTTACTTTATCCTTGTGTTTCTTATGCGTTCTTCTTTCTCCGTTCGTCTCCGTGCTTTGATATATTTCAGAATTAATAGTATAATAGTTCTTGTCATTGATCTAATAGGTTTGTGACAAGCAAAAAGCTAAATTACTACCAGATATGGCGCATATCAGCTGGTTGGTTGGATCAGAGAAGCTGCTACTGTTGAGGTTGATCCCACAAGTAGAGGAATTATATTAGTTTTTGCTCAATTACTAGTAATTCAAGAAAACGATTTGGATTTGCTGAACTTCTAAAATGATGCAAGCAATCGAAATTAGGCATTTACTCGATGTAATTAAAAACCAAGCGCATGTGTTTGGGCCACTGTCCACTATTTTTATATCAATCCAAGTACACAAAACAGCTCAATAACAAATAAACTAGCTAGAGGTCAAGTAATTTAAGTGATTACACCTTTGATCATCTCAACCCCAGACAACATGCAAGCAAGCTAAGGTGCGTGGGGAAACATGGAAGGTGCGGTGCCTAATAACTTACTTCTTAAAGCACAGACTGGCGCAATAAGATAGAAGCATGACAATCACAAGCACGACTACGAATGCGGCACTCGCTGCCGGCAGCCACATTAGTATACTATCTTGAAATGTGGAACCACCGGGTGCAGGTTTTTCTACACATTCTTTATCTTTCAAAGTACCAATTGTTGCATCTTGAATCTCTGCCATACGTCCATTGTCAATCAGTGTTACAATTGCTTCTGAGAATTTATTTTCTAGAGTAGAATGATCTCTCCGAAATGCCTAGGTGGGAAAAACACCAAAATGTTAGTGCATCATATCATAGATTATCTACAGGACGTTGAGACAATACGAAAACTGGATCAAGTATTAAAAAGAGATTGATCCTTTTTGAATGATAAAACTAAAATTGCTTATGAATTTACTGCGTAGACTGTAAATTGGATGGCGGAGGAATCACATAAGCAACAATCGTACAAAATATATAAGGAATGGTATGCATCTAACAGGTAGATACATCTAACAAAGTTAATGTATCTAACAGAGAGTGTTTATGTGCAAAATATATTGGTATGTTGGTAAAGTAGCAACAACGAGAGAAAACAACATAAACACAAACAATATTTGTTACATACATGAACTTTGTAAGATGCATTTAACAATTAGATTTTTACCATTCCTCCTAAAGATATCTGCTCCAAATTTGTTGCAACATGAGGACACAGGTTTTAAGGGGTACATGTAATTAACGAGGGAGAGACAACAAGAGAAACAAAAAAAAAAGGGACCTATATAATAGAGGCAAACAGATATAGAGGGAACCCATTATCAAGTAATGTTATTGGAACTAAATGAAAACTTTCAAAAGATAGAATTGCTCCAACTAACTTAGAATGAACGTCGTATTACTTTTTGAAAACAACTACCAAGTAATTAAGATTCAAGGGAGTAAGGGTGGCAAGAAATTTATAGAACACAGCAAATAAGTAGATTTAAAGAGCTAGTGAATAGAGGATAGAGAGAGACATACAAAGCCAAGTCCTGAAGATTTGAAGGTGACGTCTTGTACAATGGTATAATTCTCGCAATATTTTTCTTTTAAAAGCACCAGATGATGTGTACCAGCTACAAGAGCATCAACACCATCTTCTTCACCTCCTTTTTGAAGCTTGTCAAGTATATCTACTTCCGTCCTTAATTCCATCAATTGTGATTCCAAAAGACCACCTTTGTTAATCAAGAATGGTTTCACAAAAGCTCCTTGTCTATAGCCTACCTTCAATTTCTTTCTTCTTAGGTCATCTAGGCTCTTTATATCCACATCCACGCGTTTTGTTGGAAGAGATGATGAAGTCTGGGGTGGTATATAAGAAGATATTGTGAGGAGTATCACCATTAGGACTAGTATTATTACTAGTCTTGTGTACATTATTGATGTCAAAATTGTTCCTGCGTTTCATAAAGATGACGTGCGTGCAATTTTAGTCGCGATAAAATGAGTTGGACCTAACGAAACTTTTATTAAATTAGCAACATATAGCAGAAACATTATGATTGAATAAACATCGGTTTTATATACGTCGTTTTAGAAAAATTCATTTTCAATAATCATGAAATAAGTAATATATCTTAAAGTTGCATATATTACTTGTAACATTGACATTTTGGCAACGTATTCTCTCTATATCTCTCCTATATAGTATAGCATATATGGTGTCTTCTTTTTATCTCTCTTCACTCCTAAATTCTTGTATCATGCTCCAATGTACTAAGTAAAAACGGAAAAAGGAGGAAGTATGAGAAATTATTATCTTAAAGTTCTTGTTTTATTCAATTAATGTGTATTCTCATAATATTAATTATTGTTAGAGAATACAATTCTCTAAGGTATTTAGGATAGATTATGTGAATCTATCTTTCCTTGTTTCTTAAGGCTTCCTACTTTTATTAATTAGTACTAGCATTGTAAACACTTTATATATTGATTAATGGAATACACTCCAATTCAAGGGGTTTTCCGATCCCTAAATGTATGTCATCAATTTTTGTAATGGATTATTGGAGTTACATATTTAAAGATATTGAGGCTATAAATACTTCTTCATGCTATTACCTGAGGAGGGTTGTGTCAATGACGATGCATGATTGTATTTACAGAATTTCCAAATCCAGAATAGTACAGCGACCAAGATGGTAAAGCAAAGTACACAGACTAGGACTAGAATTAGTGTTGTGCGTGGTTTCAGCGAAACACTCTCGCTGTCTTTAGTTATTAGCATGTCCCGCCTCACCAGTATACCTATCTCCGTCTCCAAGTAAGGCATTGTAAAATCGACCCAATCCATCCTTGAAGATATTATTGTTATCTCCCCAACTGCGCCATCGAATTCCTGCACTTGTAATTATAATTTATCTTTTATCACTATGAAACATAATTTTATGGAAATTTTCATGTAATATCTCTCATTTTTGAAGATTGCGCGAGTTACTATCACATAACTTTTTTTGGAAATTTTCATGTAATATCTCCCTATGGTATGAACATAAAAGATGTCGTTAATTAACCCTCTGCACCTACGCACACTTTACCAGATTCTCAATCAATATCAGTTAATCTCATTGTTCGTCTTAATTACTCATTCCACCAATCTGAACAAACGTTGGCATCCATTTTGGGTAACTGCTCGTAGCATCGTAGGGTAATTTAACGACATTGTTTACGTTTATTAATTATTAAGGGTATGTTAATTGATAAATTTGTCACCACTGTGTGACTCTGTGATTTTCAAAACGCAAAAGTACATCATGTATCCTTAAAATTTCGTAAACGCAAAAGTGTGACAGTGTGGCTAGGTGCATGAATAAAGTCATCTTATTATGATTTATCTTACAAGTTTAATTAAAGAAAGTAACCACAACTCATCTACCAACCTTATCACATATTCTCTCACCAATCTATAAGAAAATTATAGTCAAGTGCATATTGTTAAGGACCAAAGTAGTGCATAGATAGGATATCGTCATATCGAAATAAAATGTTGCAACTAATAAAAAACAGAGGAAATATCTCTCCGCGAAACAAGTTATGGCTTACGAAGAAAGGGAGGGGAATCTAGTAATTTACGCACCTTATTTTCAACAGCCTGGAGCATATCATCAAAAGTGCCTTTCATGGTGCCATCAGGATTAACATAGCGCTCGAAAACATAATCAAGGGAAGAGTCGACGATATCGGCTGCGGCTTGAAATACCTCAATGGAGAAACCACTGTAGTTATATTCACCGTTACCCAAATCTTTGACTTTTACGAATTCATTCAAATCTCTTACAGGTACTGCAAATCGTAGTTTTTGCAGGATTGTAGTTTGGTTTGTCAACTCTGTGCTATTTTGAGCACTTACATGGATGCCTATCAAGGACATGGTGAAGAGTGATAAGAGAAGGGAAATACCACAAATCTTCATGTCTAATACTTTTTAATTCTGGTTTTAATCAATTGAGTTTTGGTTTACTTGTGTAGTTATGTTCTTTTACTTTCAGAAACACATCACTTAATTATCTGTAGAAAATGTTTGAAATTGTCTAAGTCAGCTCTGAAGTAGTGGGATGATGGACGTGTATTAGATTATTGCTTTATTGAAGAGATCGTTAAAATCAGCTCGAATGCTCAATCAACTTTAATTAGTGCTACTAGCCTTTTTTTTTTTTTTTTTTTTGTTGTGGCACCTTGCAAGTTGCAACATTAATTAATAATTGACTACATGTCTTCATTTATTCCCTCTGCTTCAGAATTATTACTCCATATTCTTTTTTAGAGTCAAACTTTACACATATTGACTAATAAAATCTCATTGATACATACGAAAAATTATTAACGTGGGGGGTTTGTGAGATTTATGATAGTATATATTTTCAATATATCAACTTTGTTATAATTTTTATGTATAGTATACATAATAGAAGATACTCCTTCCGTTTTCTTTTGTTGGTCCTGTATTCTCCATAAAAAAATTTCAATATGTTGTTCCTATTTTAAATCTTTCCATATATATTGTAAATTTATGACTTAAACTCCCCATTGGTTTTAAGTTGCAATAAATGTGTTCACACTATTTATTAGTTGTAAGATCGATGCCTTGAATCTGGTGAAAATGCGGCTCATTCGGGGGAATCGACTGCTCGCCCGGTCGACCGGGCGGAGTCGCCCGCCTAGGCAAATTGGCTTTGGGACCGGGTGAGAGCCCGGGTAGAAAGATCGTCAAAACTGTTTGCGCGCCCGACCGGACGGTCACCACCCGACCGTGCGATCTTGCCCGGTCGACCGGGCGGGACTTATTTTGACGCGGGGAAGCGATTTCGAGTCGGGGTATAAATAGGCCTTTAACCTAAATCGTTAGTTCGACGATTTAGTTCATAATCACATCTGTAATTCTGGTTATCCGTCTCATCAATAATATTATTCTCTCTCTGTCCGTGGACGTAGCCAACATTCCGTTGGTGAACCACGTTAAATCTGTGTGTGATTTTCATTGTTTTGCATTCGATTATTTGTTCTTTCTCACATATGTCATAACAAATTGATATCAAGAGCTTTGTATTCGATCCGGGTGAGAAAGATGTCTGGGATGAATGTGAAAATCGATAAATTCACTGGGAGAAACAGTTTCAGTCTGTGGCAGATCAAGATGCGGGCTTTACTTAAGCAACAAGGGTTGTGGGCACCGTTGGCAAAGAAGTCATCGGATTCAAAAACCGCTGAGATGGCCGTTCTGGAGGAGAAGGCACATTCAACGATTATGTTGTGTCTTTCTGACGACATAATTACTGAGGTAGCGGAGCAGGAAACTGCAGCCGGTCTGTGGTTGAAGTTAGAGAGTCTGTACATGACGAAATCTCTAACCAACAAGTTGCTTTTGAAGCAAAGTCTGTTCAGCCTGCGTATGCAGGAAGGTATGTCTCTGATGGACCATCTAGATAAATTGAATACTATCTTGCTAGATCTTCGTAATATTGATGTTAAAGTAGATGATGAGGGTGCTGCTTTAATTCTGTTAGTATCTTTGCCTTTATCGTATGAGAATTTTTTGGATTCTTTTATTGTTGAGAAAGATAGTCTGTCATTAGAAGAAGTAAGATCTGCTTTTCATACTAGAGAAGTCTGTCATCAGGCATTTGGTTCTAGTACAGAAAATCAGACATCTGGATTAGTTGTCACTGGGGGTAAGAGATAGGGAAAATCTGGTAAAAAGAAATCGAACCATAAAAATTCGAATTCTAAGGGTCCTAAACCTAATGATGTCTGTAATTACTATAAGGAAAAGGGGCATTGGAAAAATCAATGTCCTAAGAAAAAGAAGCAGCAGGACAAGAATGAAGGTTATGCTGCTCTGGCAGAAACTGATAGTAATTCTGAGGAAGATCTGACCCTAGTTGTTAATAACCAGTCACATTATAGGGATATGTGGGTTCTTGATTCTAGGGCATCGTATCATATTAGTCCCTGCAGGGAGTGGTTTTCAACTTATGAGCATATTGATGGGGGCAGTGTTTCTATGGCCAACAGTGCTGCCTGCAAAGTAGTTGGAATAGGCTCCATCAGATTGAGGACTCATGATGGTACATTCTGTACCTTGAACGAAGTTAGGCATGTTCCACTGATGACAAATAATCTGATATCTTTGAGTCTTCTTGACAGTAGATGGTTCAATTTTCAAGGTGAAGGTGGAGTTATGAGTGTCTGCAAGGGTTCGAAGGTAGTTCTGAAAGGTATTAAAAATGGTACCTTATATTTTCTTCAAGGTTCTACTGTGACAGGTTCTGCTGCTGTTGCATCATCTGAGGTTCCCAATGAGGATATGACCAAGTTGTGGCATAAGATGCTTGAACATATGGGTGAAAGGGGGATGCAAATTCTGTCAAGAAGGGATCTTCTGTGTGGGCACAAGGTGCAGGACCTAGAGTTCTGTGAGCATTGTGTGTTTGGGAAGCTTCATCGCAGCAAGTTTCCAAAGGTTGTGCATACTACAAAGGGCACACTTGATTATATTCACTCTGATTGTTGGGGTCCTTCCCGAGTTGAATCTATTGGAGGTCACAGGTACTTTGTGTCGATGATCGATGATTATTCAAGGATGACTTGGGTAATTATGATGAAGCATAAAAGGGATGCCTTCATGAACTTCAAGCAGTGGAAGGCTTTGGTGGAAAATCAAGCTGAAAGGAAGATCAAAAGGCTGCGAACTAATAATGGTCTGGAATTCTGTTGGTCGGAGTTTAATGAGTTCTACAAGATGGAAGGGATTGCACGCCATCATACTGTCAGGAATACTCCACAACAGAACGGGGTAGCAGAACGCATGAATCAGACATTGTTGGAGAGAGCGAGGTGCATGCTCTCTAATGTTGGGTTACCTAGAAGATTTTGGGCAGAAGTTGTAAGTACAGCTTGCCATCTGATCAACCGTGGACCTCATACTGGTATTGATTGTAAAACACCTTATGAGGTGTGGTGTGGTAAGCCTGCATTTGTTGAGAGTTTTTGGTTCTACTGTTTATTATCATGTAAGTGAGGGTAAATTAGAACCTAGAATTAAGAATGGTGTATTTGTGGGTTATGGGAGTGGAGTTAAGGGCTATAAAATCTGGTCACCTTCTGAGAGACGAGTTATACTTAGTAGAAGTGTAATATTTGATGAAAATTCTATGCTTAACCCCACTGTGAAGTCCATGGTGGTGTCTGTTGATAGTAATGTTGATAAACAGGTGGAGCTGCAAGTCACTCATGATGAGAGTGAATCACAACACCAAGGTGGAGAAGATCAACATTGTGCTACTGAATCTGAATCTTCTAGTCATCAATCTGCCTCATCTGAAGCACATCGAACTAGCATAGCACTTGATAGAGCTAGAAGAGTTGGTGTGGGACCTCCTAGGAGGTATGGTTTTGAGGATATGGTTGCTTACGCACTGCAGGTTGCTGAGGAGGTGGAGGTAGATACTCATGAACCATCCACCTACAAAGAAGCTGTCTCAGGTAGTGAGTCTGCTCAATGGCTCGCTGCTATGGGAGATGAAATGGAGTCTCTGGATAAGAATCGGACTTGGGAGCTAGTCAGGCGTTCTAAGGAGAGGAAAATTGTCACCTACAAATGGGTTTTCAAGAAGAAGGAAGGGACCTCACCTTCTGAGGGGGTCAAGTATAAAGCTCGGGTTGTTGCAAGAGGATTCACTTAGAGGGAAGGGATTGACTATAATGAGATTTTTTCACCAGTGGTTAGACACACTTCCATCAGGGTGCTACTAGCAATAGTTGCACATCAGGATCTTAAACTTGAGCAACTAGATGTGAAAACAACTTTCCTACATGGGGAGTTGGAAGAAGAGATTTATATGACTCAGCCAGATGGGTTCAAAGTTCCTGATGTTCCTGATAAAGAAGACTATGTCTGCATATTGAAGAAGTCCTTGTATGGGCTAAAGCAGTCTCCTAGGCAATGGTATAAAAGGTTTGACAGCTATATGATTGAATTGGGCTACAACAGGAGTCTGTATGATTGTTGTGTGTATCACAACAAGCTGGATGATGAATCATGGATTTATTTGGTTCTGTATGTAGATGATATGCTTATAGCTGCAAAGTCCAAGTCTGATATTCAGAAGTTGAATGGTCTTCTCAGTGCTGAGTTTGAGATGAAGTATTTGGATGCTGCGAAAAAGATTTTGGGGATGGAGATTTATAGGGAAAGATATCAGAGGAAGCTTTTCTTGTCACAGAAAGGCTACATTCAGAAGATTTTGTCAAGGTTTGGCATATCAACAGCTAAGCCCATAGATACTCCAAGTGCTTCCAATAATCATTTGTATGTTGTTTTTGCACCCAAGTCTGCTGAGGAGAAGGAGTACATGAGTCGGGTTCCCTATGCTAGTGCAGTAGGGAGTCTGATGTATGCTATGGTCTGCACCAGGCCAGATCTTGCACATGCAGTAAGTGTTGTGAGTAGGTTCATGAGTGATCCTGGTAAGGAGCATTGGCAGGCAGTCAAGAGGATTTTTCGTTACCTTCGAGGTACGTCTGATGTTGGTCTCATTTATGGGAATGATACTCAGTGTTTAGTTACTTGTTATTCTGATTCTGATTATACTGGAGATGTGGACAATAGAAGGTCTATGACTGGTTATGTATTTACTCTTGGTTGCTCTGTTGTTAGTTGGAAGGCAACTTTACAGGCTACAGTTACTTTGTCTACTACTGAAGCAGAGTACATGGCATTGACAGCAGCTGCTAAAGAGGGAATATGGTTAAAGGGGATAGTCAGTGATCTTGGTTTGCATCACGATCAGGTCATTGTGTATTGTGACATTTTGAGTGCAATATGCTTAGCTAAGGATTAAGTCCATCATGAGAGGACTAAGCACATTGATGTGAGATATCATTTTTTGAGGAGTGAGAAGAGGGTTAAGGTGAAAAAAGTAGGTACTGCTGATAATCCTGCTAATATGTTCACTAAACCTGTTCCACAGAGTAAGTTTCAACATTGCTTGAACTTGCTCAATGTTCGTGGTTGTTAATCTGGTGTCCTTAAGGGACAAATCTGGTCTGGTTGTCTTTCGGGGCAAATCTGGTTGCAGGGAGAATCTGGGCATTGTGTTCAATGCGTCTGTTATCTGTTTTTGGTTCGTTGTGAGAGGATTCAAGTCAAGGTGGAGATTTGTAAGATCGATGCCTTGAATCTGGTGAAAATGCGGCTCATTCAGGGGAATCGAGTGCTCGCCCGGTCGACCGAAGGAGGCACACCCGATCGGGCGGAGTCGCCCGCCCAGGCGAATTGGCTTTGGGACCGGGCGAGAGCCCAGGCAGAAAGATCGTCAGAACTGTTTGCGCCCCCGACCAGACGAATTAGCCCGGGTGACCGATCGCCCGGTCGACCGGGCTGGACTTATTTTGACGCGGGGAAGCGATTTCGAGTCAGGGTATAAATAGGCCTTTAACCTAAATCGTTAATTCGACGATTTAGTTCATAATCACATCTGTAATTCTGGTTATCCTTCTCATCAATAATATTATTCTCTCTCTGTCCGTGGACGTAGCCAACACTCCGTTGGTGAACCACGTTAAATCAGTGTGTGATTTTCTTTGTTTTGCATTCGATTATTTGTTCTTTCTTACATCTGTCATAACAAGTCATTTTTTACTCTTTTACCTCTCAAACTTTTGTCTTATTGGTTGCCTAATATAGAGTAACTCAAAGGGATATATAGAATCTTTATTTTCAAATAATTAATGGAAATTTTTCGTAAAACTACCTTTTATAATTAATTTTTTTCAAAAAAACTACCTTTTACAATTTCCTTTTCAAAAAACTATCTTATATAACAAATTTCTTTCAATAGACTAGGAGTACCATTTACCGTTAATGGGGTTTAATCACTAATAATTGAGCCATTGTAAATTGCTTTTCTTTATTCCCCTCTAGTTTCTCTCCTCTTTTCTCGCTACCCCATCGGCAGTAAAACCTACGGCGATTGTCATTTATTGATTAGTATTGAATATAAACGTAAGATGGTATTATATTGAATTGAATTTGTTATATAAGGTAGTTTCTTCAAAGAAAATAAAATGGTTATAAAAGGTATTTTTTTGAAATTTTGCCTTAATTAATTAAAACAGTGAAATCTTGCCCATTTTTTAAGTTGCAATGGTTTCTTCCCTGATTCCAAATAGGAACAACAAAAGAAAATGGAGGGAGTACTAATTAGTCAAACATATTGGACAATGCAAAATAGCAAATGAAGTATACTTCTAGGGAAGAAGGGAGTATTTTGCCCTGTAGATTGAGGTAGATTAAAAAAAGTCTATGACTAGATTACTTAATTTTTTTATGTAAGTTAGTTCTTGTATACATACTCCCTCCGTCCCTATATAGAGTTCTCATTTCTTTTTGGCACAAGTATTAAGAAGAAATCATAAGTGAGACCTTAGTTGTATTAAATCAGAATTCAAAATTAAAGTTGGTACACTATTCATGAATTGTTTATTGAGGAGAGAAAATTTGAGCTCCTTTACAAGATCATCTTATTTATTAGGAAGTGGATAATATAATAACAAATAAAAGCTAAATAATATTTTAATTGGTGGGCCCATACTAAATAAGGAAATGGAAAATCTATTTGGGACATACATAAATGGAAAAATGGGAACTCTATTTAGGGACAGAGGGAGTATATTGCATCAGTTTTTGATAGTGTGATGCGACTGTCCGGATTTGAGGCTCACAGCTCACAAGGTGTGTAAACAAATATGAATAATAATGTGGAAATAACATAAAAGATCGAAATAATCTTAGAGGAAAACACAACAACATTAATTGTGGAAACCCGAGAAACGAAATAAAAAACCGCCCAAAGCACTGCATTTGACTTTTGATGATGTATGTCTTGAGCATATGAGATATTCAGTTATTGTATTTCTGTAATCGATTTTTTTTGACGGATTATTCCTTTGTTTTACAAGTTTGGATGTGCTTACAACCTTGAACAAGCCCAAGAAATGCATTGACCAGATATGAACGTTTCTGAGTTGTATGCAAACAGAACTACCAGTTGTAGACTTGTAGTGCTGTACACAACAACCGCAGAAGAAAGCTTCCTTTCTTGTTGATTTAATACTCGCAAGCTAGAACTTCCTAATTAATCAATACACATATTATACATGTTTCTATTTAGTATATACTCGAATATATATATTGTATAAAGATCTTTCAAAATATATATATATATATATATATATATATATATATATATATATAGGAATAGGATCTTGTGAAAACAATTCTTAATCAAAACCGAAAAGCAGGTAACTATTACCACTTTTAGGGCAACTTTATACATTTTAAGGGTAACTTTCACCAGTTTTAGGGTAACTAGATTATATTAAGGATAATTTTATGTATTTCAAGGGAAACTTTATATATTTTAAGGGTAACTTTTACCAGTTTGGGGTAACTATATTATATTAAGGATGGCTTTATATATTCCAAGGGCAACTTTATATATTATAAGAGTAACTTTTACCACTTTTAGGGTAACTTTGAGTATTATAACAGTAACTTTGACTGATATGCAATCAATCTTCTTGCAATTTTAATTTTCAAAATCTTTCGTTTCATGTGGTAAGTCTAGTTTTATGCTTTTGGCGTCCTCTTTGTTATTTTTATCTTGTTCATTATGGTATAGCATAATATGTGTTTTATTAGTTTCCCAAATATTGTTATTCGTTGTTGTTTTAAAGCTATTTGTTACCTCCTCTCTCTCACATATCTTTGGCGAATTTCATACAACCTATTAGCTCAATTGGTAGAGCATTGTGTAATACACAACGATGTAGGTTCGAATCCTGCATAGGTTTAACTATAATCAAAGTTACACTAAAAGAAGTTACCCTTAAAATATATAAAGTTGCCCTAAAAGTGGTAAAAGTTACCCTAAAAGTGCTAAAAGTTACCCTTGAACATATATATAAAGTTACCCTAAAAGTGCTAAAAGTTACCCTTGAAGTATATATATAAAGTTACACTAAAATTGCTAAAAGTTACCCTGTTTTCAGTTTTCGGATTAACGGTTGTTTTCAAGTGGATCCTACCCCTATATATATATATATATATATATATATATATATATATATATATATATATAGGAATGAGATCTTGTGAAAACACCCATAAAGCTGAAAACTGAAAACAGAAGATCTAGGCCATTAAATAACTTAATTAGATGATCATGGGGCTGGAAATTATTGTGTGCCATTACTGTCATGCACAAGACCACGATCCAACTTTTGCAATTCCCTTTCTCTCTCCGGACCACAAATTCATCATACAACAATGGAGAATCTCCATTTTCATTTGATTTCTAGGAACTTAAGCAAATTCATGGTAGGTATGCATAATTCAAAGGCAAAATCTGCCATTTCGGATGAATTAATGTATTCTAATGCTTGAATTCGAACCCTAGAAAACTTGTGGGTTGTGGGTTGAACAAACCAATGGCGAAAACGAAGAACACCGCCATAGCAACAACGAGCTCCCATCTCGTCAATGGAAACTTTTCTTCTAATCGAGGTTTCTTACTCGATGGAGAATCCTCGAGTTTCGCGCTCTCTTCATCTCCTCCACCTCCAATCAGAATCCTTGGCGCCGCCATTGTTTTTGTTGTGCATGTGCATGTTAAGTTTTGATGATGAAAAATAATATAATATGGTATAGTATGAAAGTTTGTGACAGATGGTTGAGAAAGGAATAATAAATGAAGACTTTGAAGAAGTGAAGAATCAAGATTGAAGTCCAAGTTTATATTGAATTCCAAGTTTAGTTACTATATGCAAAATGTAATATGCTAGAACTCAATGATATATTATGTGCCAAATAAAGAAATATAAAATTAGAATAATTATTATTTTCTTAGAGTTAAGGGAATAAATAATTATGTTAATTTTATATATCTATATAAAAAGGAAGTTTAGTTTTAAAATAAAAAAAGAATTTTATAAAAACTGATTTTGATAAAACGTTTTGTATATAAAAGATAAAAGTTTTTTTTCGAAAAAAAAAATCATAAAACGTTTTTAAAGAATTTTGATAAGAAGGAGAAAAACTGTTTTTTCAATATGATAAAGTTTGTTTAATAAAAAACTGATTTAAGAGTTTATCTAGTTAATATAAGATATGGAGAAATCCTTATCCTATTAGGAAAAGGAAAATCAGTTTTTTATAAAAGATAAAATTGGTTTTTAAATAGGAAAAGAATTTTATCCCTTTATTTTAGGAATAAAAATTGTTCAAAGATAATATATCTTGGAGAAGGATTGTTATTCAGTTCACCAAGATATATAAGGGATTGCAACTCAGTTTTATAACTCACGTTTTCAGAGAGAGAAAATCGGAGATATTAAGAGCTGAAAACAGTTTCCTAAGGCACAGAGTATAGCACAGAGTTCTAGTCAGATTAGGAAACTAAACAACGTTTGTAATTGTCCTCTATTTGCTTGAATAAGAAGCACGTCGTTGAGGAATCTTTCTTTCTGTAATTCTTATATTATAGGAGAGTAGCAACACTTAGGGTTAAGTGTTGGGGAGCACTACTATAGTTAGTAGTGGGGGAATCGAATTGTATCGAGAGTTTGGTATTTTACGATTCAAATAATAAAAGAGAAGTTTGTGTGTGGACGTAGATCTGATGAAACACAATTGTATAGAGTTTTTAGGCATATTTTAGTCGCATATTAGTTGCATATTAGTCCATATAGTTGTATTTTAGGCATTAACTGCATAAATTATTCATTTTTGTGCTCTGTTACGCTTCGTTTGTGTTTCTTAACTTTTCAGGTAGTTTTATAGCTATTTGGAAGCTTTCGGAGCAAGATGACACGAAGTGGATGATTGTACAAGGAGAGTTGGTGATCATGGATGTTCTATACGAAGATTTATATCATATGAAGCTTATTTGACATTCATAAGGGTAATGGCATAGCTTATTGGGGTTAATAGAGCTAGAATTGAAGAAATAACATTGTTTGCGAAAGATCAGTTTGACCACCTTGAACTATTTTGGCCATATCTCGAGCTGTACTTATCGGATTAATGTGATTCAAAATGCATTGGAAACTAGACTCGAAGAGCTTCGCAACGGTGGGTCACACGCCCCAAGATGATGCCTAGAACATGAGATACAAGCTTCAGAAGTTGAGCCAGTGGTCCAGGATCAAAACCAGCGCACGCTGGTTTTTCTCTTTCGCAGCAGCCGCCACTGCTTCGTCCGCTGGGCCACCAGCGTCCGCTGGTCGGACATCAGCTGGGCCGTGCGCCACATGTCCTTTCCACTACTCTCCTAGTTTTGTACTACTTCTTATTTTATTTTTCTTTAAGTTAGAAAATATTTTTAACTAGAGTACATTTTATTTTTTTGGAGAGAAGTTTTGGGGGGGATATGAAAGAGGGAGGCAGCTATTACATTTTTCCATTCTCTTCTTCTTCTTCAACCTTGAACCCAAAATTTCTCCATTAATCCAAGTTTTGAGGTATTTTCTTCCATGGTTCTTTATCAATTTTAATTATTGTTTTGCTTTCCAATATAGTTTATTATTGTTAATTCTTTGTTTCTTTTAGTTTTCAATCATGAATTCTAGGGTTTTTATTGTTATTGTTCTTGTTAATTCAATTATGAATAGTGAGTAGACTTTCTTCTAGGGCTTGGTGAAACTATGCAAAGGTCATGATTCTTGTTAGTTTTTAGGATTTAAATCGGTTTGTTTTGGCAATTCAATTGATGGGTTTTGGATTGATTGCATGTTTGGCCAATTTGCAAGTATTATTCGCTCAATTCTATAAGCGAGAGCTGCGAGTTTGAGTGATGGATTTCTATCTTTGAACAATTAAGCCATAATCGCGATAGCTTGTTTTATTGTTTAATTGTGGAATTTGATTGCGAGAGCAACATCTTCCCTTTGCCTAAATTCATTCCTATCCCAATTATTGTTCTTGAATCATGATCGATGCATAGTGAATCCTATTAGCCCTAGGGTTTTAATTATCGAATTTTCTTCACTTCTTTCGTTTGCGTTCCAATTAGCTAACCAAAAACTCCAACTTTTGATTGTTAGTACTAGTGAACTTGGTTCAAATTGTGATTTTAACTGTCCTTCCTCAGTGGTTCGACCCTACTTGCCTGACTATACTAGTTAGGTGATTTAGGAACAATTTTTGGTAGTGAAACGACCTATCAAAAATTGGCGCCGTTGCCGGGGAAGGGCAATAATTTTACTTTTTGAATTTAGCGTTTGCTTTTGCTAACCCACTCGGAGAACAACTGTTCTTCGAGCGTACTTACGTCTGTTTTAGTGTTTTTGTGCATGACCGGGGAGTACCAACGAGGCAACCTTTGCTTTTTGATCCCGAGATTGAAGCAACCGCCTCGTAGAACACACGCAAGTGCAAAGAAAAGGAGAGCGGAGGCCCGTAAACTAGCTCGAAAGGCCTCTCGATCTTACGAAATGGAGGCGGGAGCTCCCGAGAGAACTCTTAGGCGGTCTACGCAACCCAAGGCTAGCAATGTGACCGCGGGGATTAGGATGCCGACCACTCTGCTTGGAAACTTTGACATCAAATCCCATGTTATGAATATGATCACGGGACATCAATTTTATGGTCTAGACAATGAAGAACCCGTTGATCATCTTGAGAAATTCCTTCAAGCATGCTCTCTCCAAAAGATTCTTGGGATGACCGACGAAGAGCTCTACTTGTACCTCTTTCGTTTCTCTTTGGCGGGCAAAGCTCAACGTTGGTATAACTCTCTTCCCAACACCATCACCACTTGGGAGCAATTATCGATGCTTTTCTAGTGAAGTATTTTCCCGGTTATAAGACTCATGACTACGAGTTAAGCTCTATAGTTTCTCACAAGATGCGGGGGAGACTTTTCATGATGCTTGGGAGAGGTTCAAGGACTATCAATATATGTGCCCTCATCACGGTATAGAGAAGGAGTTTCGATGCAATCTTTTTATAATGGTCTTGATAATGAGACCAAAAGGATGGTAGATGGTGCGGTGGCGGCGGCTCTTTCATGAATAAACAAATCTCCGAAGCTATTTCACTCTTGGATACTCTTCTTTGAAAATCAATGGAATAGCTCATCTAGACGCGCGGCTCGAAGCACCAAGGAAAGGGAAGCATGAAGTTGAAACTTATTCCCTTCTATCATCACAAATTTCAGCTTTGAATGAGAAAATAGATGGGATGCGCATGGGTGCCAATACATCTATGCCCGTCAATGCTATGGCTACTTCTAGCCAAGGTGGAGTTGCATGTGATTATTGTGGTGTGCATGGTCATTCTCTTATGGAGTGTTCCGTCAATCCCAATGGAGTTATGGGAGTGCAAGAGCAAGTCAATGCTTTTCAAGCTCGTCCCCCTTTCAACAATAATAGCTACTATCCTGGTATTCGGAATCACCCTAACTTGTCGTATCGCAAGAACAATGTGTTGAATCCTCAACAACAACACTTTCCACCACAAGCACCACAACAACAATATGGGCAACATCAGCAATATCGGCCCAATCGGGGACCACCCGGGTTCCAAAGGCCTCCTCTCGGGCCATCGGCGGCAACAACAGGTTTCGAGATCAACAACCCCAATCCGAATTGGGGGAATTGAAAACCATGATGACTCAAATGGCCAAACAGATTGAGCAGCTCGGTACTCACAACAAAATGCTTGAAACTCAAGTTGCTCAATTAGCTGCATCTAGTTCTACTAGACAAGCGGGTGCATTGCCAGGGCCAACCTACTCAACCACATGGCAAGGAGACCGCAAATGCAATCACTACAAGGAGTGGTTTGGGTTATGATGGGCCACCCATGCCTCATGATGGAGAGTCAAATCCAAAAGATGTGGGCATTCCCGAAGTGGTTGTTGATGAAGCACCTTCGAGGCGGTGCAAGAGAAGGAGAAAGAAAAAGAAGAGTCTTTGCAAGTGCCTCCTATCACACTTCCTTTTCCCAACCGTCAAGTGAAGAGCAAGCTAGACAAGCGATTCGGTAAGTTCTTGGAGGTGGTTAAGAATTTGCGGGTAACAGTTCCTTTCACTTGAATTAATTACTCAAGTGCCTGCTTATGCTAAATTCATGAAAGACATATTGACCAGGAAAAGAGCTTTTAGTGAGGTGGAAACAGATTGCTTTTCTTGAAGAATGTAGTGCTTTGCTACAAAATAAATCCCCTCCTAAATTGAAAGATCCTGGTAGTTTCTCCATCCCTTGTCACATTGGAACATTGTTCATTGATAAAGCTTTATGTGATTTAGGGGCTAGTGTAAGTGTGATGCCTTTTTCGTGCGTTTCTAAACCGAATATGGGTGATTTAAAAGTTACTAATATTACTCTACAAATGGTGACCGTTACGTTAAATACCCTTTGGGTGTTTTAGAGGATGTTCCTGTTAGGGTAGGTAAGTTTTATATCCTGTTGATTTTATTGTTCTTGATATGGAGGAAGATAAGCAAATTCCTATTATTTTAGGGAGACCTTTCCTTCATATCTTGCAGGAGCTGTAATTGATGTGAAAAATGGTAGACTTACACTTTACGTGGGGGATGATAATGTGACTTTCAATTTGAGTACTTGCTTTGAAAAGTCCCATGCTTGAGGAAAAATGCTATGCTATTGATGTAGTTGATGTGATTTGTCATGATAACTTGCCCCAAACTCTTATGAAAGATCCTTTGGAGGCCGTTCTTTGTCTTGAATCTTCTACGGGTGATGCTAGCATTTGGAAGGATGAAATTGACGCTATTGAGCGAGCTCTTTGCAATGAAGAGCTTAGCCATAGCGAGAGCAAGAGAGTGCGAGAGGTTAGTTCGGCCTACATGCAATGTTGAGGTAAAGAAACCCGAACTAAAACCTCTCCCTTCCCATCTTAAGTACGTTTTTCTTGATGAACAAGAGCTCCATCCTGTTATTGTTAGCACTACACTCAATGATGCCCAACTTTCCCAACTTTTGGATGTTTTGAAAACTCATAAGAAGGCCATTGGGTATAGTGTTGATGATTTGAAGGGTATTAGTCCCGACTTTTGCATGCATAGGATTCATTTGGAAGAGGATCATAAGCCTTGTATTCAACCACAAAGGCGCTTAAATCCTAACATGCAAGAAGTCGTGAAAAGTGAGGTATTGAAATTACTTGACGCGAGGCATTATCTTTCCTATTGCCGCATCTAAGTGGGTAAGTCCTGTGCAAGTAGTTCCTAAGAAAGGTGGGATGACTGTTGTAAAAAATGACAAAAATGAATTAATTCCCACTAGAAGCATCCTTTGGGTGGCGCATGTGCATTGATTACGGGAGATTGAATTTAGCCACTAAAAAGGATCATTTTCCCCTCCCCTTCATTGATCAAATGCTTGAAAGGTTAGCTTGTCATAAATATTTTTGTTATTTGGATGGTTATTACGGTTTTTCCAAATTCCCATTCATCCCGATGATCAAGAAAAGACAACATTCACATGTCCTTATGGCACTTTTGCGTATCGTAGAATGCCATTTGGTTTATGTAATGCACCGGCTACCTTTCGGCGTTGCATGATGAGCATTTTTTCTAATTTCATAGAGTCTATCATGGAAGTCTTTATGGATGACTTTAGTGTGTATGGTAGTTCTTTTGAGTCTTGCTTGGCTAATCTCACTAAAGTTTTGAAAAGATGTGAAGAATGTAATTTGGTTTTGAATTGGGAAAAGTGTCACTTTATGGTGACCGAGGGTGTGGTTCTTGGCCACATTGTTTCTGATAAGGGCATACAGGTAGATCGAGCCAAGGTACATGTGATTGAGCAATTGCCCCCACCAGTTAATGTGAAGGGGGTAAGGAGCTTTCTTGGGCATGCGGGGTTTTACCGCCGCTTTATTCAAGATTTTTCTAAAATTGCTAAACCACTAACCCAACTCCTTCTCAAGGATGCACCTTTTGATTTTCTGACAAGTGTGTTGAGTCTTTTAACGGGATAAAGCAAGCTCTCATAACCGCACCCATCATTCGTCCTCCCGATTGGGCACTCTCATTCGAGATTATGTGCGATGCAAGTGATTATGCGGTTGGAGGCTGTGCTCGGTCAAAGAAAGGATAAGATCTTGCATGCCATTTATTATGCTAGCAAGACTTTGGATGAGGCTCGGGTTAACTATGCCACCACGAGAGAAGGAACTTTTTAGGCTTTATTTATGCCTTGGAGAAATTTAGATCATATCTTCTTGGTTCCAAGGTTATTGTGTATACTTGACCATGCGGCTTTAAAGTACCTTCTTGGTAAGAAGGAGGCCAAACCAAGGCTTATTAGGTGGATTCTCTTACTCCAAGAGTTTGATATTGAAATTCGTGATAAGAAAGGAGCGAGAGAATGTAGTTGCGAGACCACTTGTCTAGAATCGGGTATGATGGTGGTAAGATCTCCTCCCCCTATTGATGATTCTTTTCCCGATGATCATTTGTTTGCGGTCACATCACGAGTCCGTGGTTTGCGGATTATGCTAACTTTGTGGTAGGCGGCATTTTGCCTCCTGATTTATCCTACCAACAAAAGAAAAGGTTCTTGCATGATGTTAGATACTATTTTTGGGATGATCCTTTTCTTTTTCGTGAGTGTGCAGATGGACTTTATCGCAGGTGCATTCCTGAGTGGGAGGTCCATGGGATCCTCCAGCGTTGCCCCAGCTCACCCTATGGGGGACATCATGGACTGATAAAACCGTTCGCAAGTTGAATGAGTCCGGTTTCTTTTGGCCTACGATGTTCAAGGATGCTCGATCCTTTGTTATGTCATGTGATTCTTGCCAGAGGACCGGTAACATTTCGAGGCGGCATGAGATGCCCCAAACTGGTATTCTTGAAGTTGAAATCTTTGATGTTTGGGGTGTCGATTATATGGGTCCTTTCCCATCTTCTAATGGGAATTGCTACATCTTGGTCGCTGTCGATTATGTCTCTAAATGGGTGGAAGCCATCGCATCTCCCACTAATGATTCTAAGGTGGTCATTAAGCTTCTTAGCAAAATCATATTTCCGAGATTTGGGGTTCCAAGAGCTCTCATTAGTGATGGAGGTTCACACTTCCATGAACGAAAGTTGGACTCTCTTCTCAAGAAGTATGGAGTTTATCACCGTACTGGACTTACATATCATCCTCAAACGAGTGGTCAAGTCGAGGTTTCTAACCGCGAGATCAAATCTATATTGGAAAAGGTGGTTGCAAAGTCTAGAAAAGATTGGAGCATGAAGCTTGATGACACACTTTGGGCTTACAGAACAGCTTTTAAAACTCCTATTGGCACTTCACCATATCGGCTTGTGTACGGGAAGTCTTGTCATCTTCCTGTGGAGTTAGAGTATAGAGCTCATTGGGCAATTCGTGAGCTTAACATGGATCACAAGCTTGCGGGGGAGAAGAGGCTTCTTCAACTTAATGAGTTGGATGAGTTTCGATTGTCCGCTTATGATAGTGCTCGAATTTACAAAGAGAAAACTAAGAAATGGCATGATAAGAGAATCCTCCCAAGAGAGTTTGCGGAGGGAGACAAGGTGTTATTGTTTAATTCTCGACTCAAGCTTTTTCCCGGAAAACTTAAGTCTAGATGGTCTGGCCCTTTCTTGGTTACTATGGTGAATAAGTTTGGTTACGTGGGTTAAAAAATGAGAAGGGTGATGTATTCAAGGTCAATGGGCAACGTTTGAAGCTTTACCATGAAGGAAATCTTTGTCGGAGTGGTGGAAGTTGTCCACCTTCGTCCTTCTTCCTCCTCTTGAGTTACTAGAGCGAGAGGGTCGTGCGGGACCTAAAAAACTAGCGCTTTTCGGGAGGCAACCCGAGTTTTCTAACTTTTTTTTTTCCTTTTATTTTTGGTTTCACTTATTTTGTTTTAGTTTAGTTTATTTTATTTTATTTTTTTTTGTTATTTAGAAAAAAAAAAATCAAAAAATAAAAAAAAATAAATAAACTCAAAAATATTTTCAAATTGATTTCCCTTGAATTCAATATTTTTAGAATTAGCTTTAATTTAATTTTGTGTGTTAGTGAGTGTGAGTAATTTAGTTTTCTAGTTTGTTTTCTTAGTTTAGTTTTATTTTTATTTGTTTGTTGATACATTTTCTTAAAAGTTGCTAATTTGTGCCTTGTCAAGATTGATGGGTGTTTGTAGGTATTCCAGTGTTTTGGTCAAGGCTTGACTTGCTCGCTGCCAATCCCAATTTTGTGCTCGCCGGATACCCAGCGGTCGCTGGTCCTGTCGCCTCGGTTTTCGAGCCATTACGCCGGTCCCTTGGTTTACCCAGCCGCCTGGTTGGTCCACCTGGTGCCACGTTGGCTTGACCGTCGGTCTACCGGCGATCGGCGGTTGGGCCGGCCCAATTGTCTTTGCTATATTAACCTATTCAAAAAAAAAAAAAAAAAAAAAAAAACTTCTTCCCCAGCGAGGCACGACCAGCGACCCCTCACCTGCGACGCCTTTCACTCCGACGCCGCCACCTGCAGCAGCGACGCAGCAGCCACCTGCTGCTGCTGCCCTGTTTCGCGCAAACAGAGGGGTCTCGAAACCCCTCTTCTCTCGGCGAGTAGCACCGCCAGCAACACCACTCACCACCGCTCTCTCGCTGGCAACCCCGCACCACCGTTGACCGCCTTTCATCTCCGGTCTGCAGTACCTTCTCACCCAGAAAATCTGACAAACGAAGAACGAAAATCAGAGCCCTAATTTCGACATTAATTTCGGGATTTTTGATTTAATTCTTCAATTGCATTGGCTTCTTGGACTAATTGAGGACTACTTGGACCTTCTTTGACATTCTTGGACTTCTTCTGGTTTCCTATCCTATGCTTGGAGATTAGTAAGTTCAATCATCATATTTTCATTATTTTGGGAGAGGATTGATTTGATTATTGATGATGATTTGGTGGTGGTTCTTGCTACTTGTTCCTTGTTGCAATTGTTGATTAACTGTCACCTTGTAAAATTTTTTTTTTTTTTATTGGTTGTGGTGATTATTGTGATAATTGGTGGCTGATTTGAGAGTGAGCATTGAACTTGAAGGTTTTGATTGATTATATTGATATTGTGGGGTGAAATTGGAGATTTGTTATTTGTGAGTTGGTGTCTTTTGGTTGATTGTGTGGTGTTAGTGTCTTTAGCATCATGAAACCCACTAAAAGAAACCTTTCAAAGTCTAAAGCCAAAGCCAATTCACTACCCGCCACTAAGCCTCAACCAAAGAAGCGAGCCCCTCCATCGAGCTCTCGTTCCCGTGCACCCCAGCCGACCTCTCAACCCTCCTCTTCACTTGCTCAATCCCAAAGAGCCATTCGAACCACTCTTAGTGACCGACTACTTAAGCCTACCCTTCGTTATTCACCACGTGATGCTAAGGACTTGGGGGTCGATGATTGCATACAACGGGTTGCTCGGAAACATGGGTTTTCTAAGGTTCTTAATTTGAATGAGGCGGTTTACCCCACTTTGGTATTGGAGTTTCTATCCTCTCTAGAAGTCTTGGAGACGGGTGAGATTAATTTCTATATTGGTGGGGAGGCAAGAGTGATGAGTCCCAAAGAAGTAAACGAGCTTTTTGCTTTTCCTCTTGGTGGTACCATTAGTCCCGAGTCATTTAAATCCTTTTGTGAAACTACCACCGGAAAACAATTTGCCCCAAGAACATTTTGGAAGGAGGTGACGGGACGAGATGATTGGGTAGTTGGTTATACCAAGGCTCTTGCTCTTGTGAATCCGTTTATTAGAATCTTACATCGAATGCTACTCCAAGTTTTCTATCCAAAGGATGAAAGTGGGCAAGTGGCTACTAATGACTTTCGCATGCTTTGGTGGTTTGTGCATGGTGATCCTACTCTCATGGGTCAACTAGACTTCGGAAAATTCTTAATTGCCGCCTTGCTTCGGCAACGAGATCATGACAAGGAGTCCATCACTATGGGTAGCTTTGTTACGGGGTTTCGCAAGGCATTTTGGGGTTGCTTTGTCTTCTTATGCTAAATTCCCATCTTGTGCTTTGTTGGATGTTCGACAGATGAAAACTTATAAGTGGTTAGTGGGTGCTATTCGTGGATTTACATGGTTTGTCAAGGGCGAGGGGAAGGGTGCTGCACCAATCTCTTACGCTAAACTCCCTGACCCCGCCACTCATTTGAGCGTTCCGGGTGCTCATTTGTTCATTCCTGGTGTCGCCTCTTCTGCACCTTCTGATGCGCCCCCTATCGACAATGTTGACACCCCTGCTCAGCATGCCTATGTGCCACGCGATCAGAGTGATCTTTTGGGCCCTACTCACCCATACACTCGGATGTCTCGGCCCGAAGTCTTTGATTCACATGCTTCTCCTTTGGCACCGATCACGACTCGAGAATTTCGGCTCTTCATGGACAGTTTTGCGAGTTTTTCTCAAGACGTGATTGATCAGTTTGATCGACTCGAGCGGAGAGTGGATAATCTTGGTTCCGAGGTGGTTTCTCTACGTCATCAGTTAGAAGCTTCTGGCACCACCGCTTCTAGTGATGATGTCCTCCTGGACGTCCATACTGAGTGAGCTTCTTCTTTTCTCTTCCCTATGTTTTATACGTTTTCACAGTGAGGACACTGTCTTTTATTTAGCTTGGGGGAGGGATACTTATTTTTATTTGCTTTCTTAGTGTAGTTCTTTATTACTTTCTTAGGATTGTTGCATGGTTTGTACCACTCATTAGGAGTGGGAGTTTACTTGCAACCAAAAAAATTGTATTGCTTTCTTAGTTATTAGTGTGTTTCATTCTCTCTTGATGCTACTAATTGGATTCTTTGACCGAGTATGCTTCCTCGTGCCCTATGGTTAAATTTTTTTGAAAACTGTGATTACTGAGACTTGTCATTGTAAACTCTTGGTTTCTTTTCCGATTCCTTGGTATTACTGAACTTGAGTTTCTGAGCCTTATCGTCTATTGTTTGGAACAAGGAAGAGTTTAACTTGTAAGGATTTGAGCTTTGATTTCTATCTTACTATTTCCTTCTTGTGTGATTAGTTCCTGGTGTGTCACTGATCTCAATCTTGGCTTGGTACTAGTCTTGTTAACTGTGTAATTGCATGATGAGCATGATAGAAGGCCCTCATTTGTTAGGAGCCGTGCTACATTGATTTTAGAGGACAAAATTTTCCACTTGATCCCATATTTTGAGCCTTACCTTCTCTTTCATGTTTAACCACATTACAAACCTTTTCGGCCTCTTTTGATTAACCCAAGTCTAGTTTGGGGGAGCATATTGGTTAGTTGGTGAGTGGTGTTGTTGTTGACGTTTTGGCTCATTGTTGGTGTTGGATGGTTTGTTTCCTCATTATTGGGGATTGCTTTATCAGTTTGTTGTATCATCATCATCTTTTCAAATAAAAATATTCATGCAAGGCGAAAAAAAAAAAAAAAGCAAAATAAAAAAAAAGAAATAAAAGAAAAAAAGAAAAGAAAAATCAAAAAAAAAATTAGTCTCAATTCTTTTATTTAGTTGTACCATTTCGCCTTTGCAAATTGTAAATCTCTCATAATTTGATGATGATATAATGGTGCTTTTCAATTGTTTGGTTGATTTGGTAGTATCAAGTTCGAAGTCGATTGGAGTTGTTTTAGCCTCATCTTTAGGCTATGTTACTTATCGGATTTTGCTCCCCTAAAATGGACTTCTAGCTCACATATTCCCAAATTTTATCCTACCCTTGACCTAAGCCCCATTACAAGCTCAATAAAGACCTTCTTGATAATCATGCATTTATATGTGTTTCCTTGATATGGTATCTTGCCAAGATTTGTGAGTATGTGATGCATTTCGAGTCGACTTTTGTAGGTTGAGTGCTATTATTTTCCCATTCAAACACATGAGTGTTAGTGAGATGGGAGGGTGCCTTATTAGTATCTTAGGCTACAAAAATTGATTCATATGCACATCTTTTGCATATTTATGGGCGGAGAGCGATCGAGTTTATCTTATACTCGCCACAAAGAGAGGAGTGTCACCGGTGAGAACTCTTTCCTTGATTCCTAGTTCTTTTTCTATAATAAGGCTTGGTTTCGCTTGAATGGTTTTTACTCTTGGATAGGCATTGAGTCATTTGGATGCTTTGATTGAGAGGATGTGATCACAAGTGCTTAGCGATGTTGCTTTTATAGGGTGAAGCATACTTATGTTTTGAGCATCTTGTCTTTGTTGCTTGAGGACAAGCAACAGTTTAGCTTGGGGGAGTTTGATGAAACACAATTGTATAGAGTTTTTAGGCATATTTTAGTCGCATATTAGTTGCATATTAGTCCATATAGTTGCATTTTAGGCATTAACTGCATAAATTATCCATTTTTGTGCTCTGTTACGCTTCGTTTGTGTTTCTTAACTTTTCAGGTAGTTTTATAGCTATTTAGAAGCTTTCGGAGCAAGATGACACGAAGTGGATGATTGTACAAGGAGAGTTGGTGATCATGGATGTTCTATACGAAGATTTATATCATATGAAGCTTATTTGACATTCATAAGGGTAATGGCATAGCTTATTGGGGTTAATAGAGCTAGAATTGAAGAAATAACATTGTTTGCGAAAGATCAGTTTGACCACCTTGAACTATTTTGGCCATATCTCGAGCTGTACTTATCGGATTAATGCGATTCAAAATGCATTGGAAACTAGACTCGAAGAGCTTCGCAACGGTGGGTCACACGCCCCAAGATGATGCCTAGAAAATGAGATACAAGCTTCAGAAGTTGAGCCAGTGGTCCAGGATCAAAACCAGCGCACGCTGGTTTTTCTCTTTCGCAGCAGCCGCCACTGCTTCGTCCGCTGGGCCACCAGCGTCCGCTGGTCGGACATCAGCTGGGCCGTGCGCCACATGTCCTTTCCACTACTCTCCTAGTTTTGTACTACTTCTTATTTTATTTTTCTTTAAGTTAGAAAATATTTTTAACTAGAGTACATTTTATTTTTTTGGAGAGAAGTTTTGGGGGGGATATGAAAGAGGGAGGCAGTTATTACATTTTTCCATTCTCTTCTTCTTCTTCAACCTTGAACCCAAAATTTCTCCATTAATCCAAGTTTTGAGGTATTTTCTTCCATGGTTCTTTATCAATTTTAATTATTGTTTTGCTTTCCAATATAGTTTATTATTGTTAATTCTTTGTTTCTTTTAGTTTTCAATCATGAATTCTAGGGTTTTTATTGTTATTGTTCTTGTTAATTCAATTATGAATAGTGAGTAGACTTTCTTCTAGGGCTTGGTGAAACTATGCAAAGGTCATGATTCTTGTTAGTTTTTAGGATTTAAATCGGTTTGTTTTGGCAATTCAATTGATGGGTTTTGGATTGATTGCATGTTTGGCCAATTTGCAAGTATTATTCGCTCAATTCTATAAGCGAGAGCTGCGAGTTTGAGTGATGGATTTCTATCTTTGAACAATTAAGCCATAATCGCGATAGCTTGTTTTATTGTTTAATTGTGGAATTTGATTGCGAGAGCAACATCTTCCTTTGCCTAAATTCATTCCTATCCCAATTATTGTTCTTGAATCATGATCGATGCATAGTGAATCCTATTAGCCCTAGGGTTTTAATTATCGAATTTTCTTCACTTCTTTCGTTTGCGTTCCAATTAGCTAACCAAAAACTCCAACTTTTGATTGTTAGTACTAGTGAACTTGGTTCAAATTGTGATTTTAACTGTCCTTCCTCAGTGGTTCGACCCTACTTGCCTGACTATACTAGTTAGGTGATTTAGGAACAATTTTTGGTAGTGAAACGACCTATCAAGATCTCAGAGGTGAGATTGAACCACGTTAAATTCCTGTGTCTTATTGTTTGGTTTAAGGATTTTATTATTTGATTTCATTGTTTTATTGTTTGATACAATTTCGTTCGAGCAAAAACGTTAATCGGAGATTTTACGAGTGAATAACACAGTGCACGGCACTGTGCCATAAGAGTGTTTTTGCGAAAATCGATCAGTTTTAGCCAATCAATTCAACCCCGCCCTTCTTGAGTGTCACCTTGTGTTCCAACAAGTGGTATCAGAGCAGGTTATTCTCGAAAGGCTCATCCCTAGAGAATACACATCATGAATATGCAAGATGACTCTCGAGATAGACACACCAAGTGCCCGATTTTCAACGGAAAAGACTACGGATGGTGGAAAGCTAGGATGAGGATCTACATCCAAGGATCGGATTATGAATGCTGGAAAGTTATTAGAAAAAGACCAATCCTTATCCAAGGAAAAGACGCTGAAGGAAAGATGGTCGACAAGGATGAAGATGACTACGATTCGGTCGACTATGCAAAAGCCGAAAAGAACTACAAAGCAATGAGTATTCTCCAATATGGAATTGGACCTGATGAATACTCAAGGATCTCGGCTTGTACTACAGCAAAAGAAATATGGGACACACTGGAGTTGGCCCACGAAGGTACGAATGAGGTAAAACAATCTAGAATAGATTTGCTTGTCCAACAATATGAATTGTTTACTATGAATAATGACGAATCTATTAAAGAGATGTTCACTAGATTTACACTAATCACTAATGAATTACGTTCTCTAGGCAAAACATATACTTCTGAAGATTTAGTGAGAAAGGTGTTAAGAAGTTTAACAAATCGATGGCTCCCAAAAATAACCGCTATTCAAGAAGCTAAAGATTTGAGTAAACTTTCACTAGAACAACTTATTGGATCATTAATGACTCATGAACTTGTCTTAGATTCTAAAACTAATGAACCAAAAAGTAAAGGTATAGCCTTGAGAACTGAATTGGAAATTGAAAATAGTGATAGTGATGATGATATTGATTCTCTTACTAAGAGATTTAAAAATTTTCTCAAAAAGAACAAAAATAACAATCCTAGAAAAGATGAAAATTTCAAAGGTAAGAGCACTACTTCTAACTTTAAGAAAAGTGCTACTAATTCGGGTTGTTTCAAGTGTGGAGAGTTAAATCACGGGATTAAAGAATGTCCCCTATGGAATGATGAAAAGCCCAAGGAAAAACGGGAGCAATCCAAGAAAGAATTCAAGAGAGCAATGATAGCCGCCGTTTGGGGAGATACGGATTCGATGAAGAACAGAGGCACAGTGCCATGAAGAAAAATTATGTCCGAATGCTGTACGGACAATACGAGAGAAGGGCACAAGTGCCGGGACGACTCTCACTTGTGTCTAATGGCGAAAAGTTCAAACTCCCAAGATGAAACCGAAGACAAGTGAGGTAAGTCTTCTTTCTCTAAAACCTTCAATACATCGTCTTTCAAAAAAACCAACTTGTTACTTTGCTTGGAAATATCATTGATGATTGGCAAGAGATGAATGATGATTTTTCAATCATGAAAAAGGAAGTAAAAAAATTTAACTAAGCAAAAGATTGGGTTGGAATTGGAATATAAGGATTTATTAAAGGACCGTAAAGAACCGATGAAAAAGAATGATGAACTGGAAAAAACCGTCGAAGAAATAAATGTTGAGTTAAGTGCCTTAAGGTACGAAAAGTCCCTCACAAAAGAAATCGTTGATAACACCGTGCCGTACAATCGAGCTAGAAGCAAAAAATTCGAATCTTGAAAAACAAATTGAATCTTTAAAACTTGAGTTAATTAAAGTGAAAGAGTCTAGACAAAGATCCAAAATTGTTCCACTTATGCTACCTCATGATGCTAAGTTAAGTGACGAACTTGATAAAGCTAAAAGAGATTTGGAAATTTCAAGAAAAAGAAATAGCGATCTAAACACTTCTGTGGAATTCTTAGAATCACAATTGACTATTGCTCGGAAAATGTATGAAAAATGGTTAGATGGTCAAAAGGCCCTAGACTATATTTCCAGTACAACTAGCAATCGAAACGGAATTGGTTTAGGATATACAGACCCGAGGCACGGTGTAAGGCACGGTGCCAAAAATTTTGAAAGAGACTTTCGTAGAAGAAAATATGTTGATTTACCCGAGTATTTGATTTGCAACTTCTGTGGAAAGAATGGACACCTTATGGAGAACTGTAACATTAAGAAAAAGAGTGTTGCGAAAAATGTTAAGTATGTAAATCAAATCAGGTTAGAAAAGACTTGTTAGAGGCTCAACGAAAGAAAAAGGGACCCAAACAAATTTGGGTTCCTAAAACTAACAAGTGATCTTTTTGCGGGGCGAATGTGAGAGGAAGTAGCCTATGGTATCTAGACAATGGCTGCTTATGACATATGACTAGTGATAAATCTCAATTCCTCTCACTAGTAGCCTACCATGGAGGGTGTGTTACATTTGGCGATAACAAAAAGGGATAAATATTTGGTATTTGAAACGTCGGCAAATCCCTAACACACTCCATAGAGAATGTGATGTTGGTAAGTGGTTTAAAAAAAAAAAAATTGTTAAGCATATCCCAATTGTGTGATCAAGGTAATTATGTTGAAATTCATGCATGAATATTTTACAAGATAATTTGTGGCTTTGGGATTAATTTCTAGAAATTGGTTGAGTATTATGCTTGTTATCCTCCTTTAAATATGTTAATTGGAGTAGGATTGCATGTCTTCTTGAAACATTGTGAGTAAAGGTCTACTTGATATAAAGAAGGACTCGTAATGGTCTAATGATGCTGTCCTAATGTCATGATCCTAAGTTGCCGAACTAATAAGCTATATGATCCTAAGTTGCTGAATTTTTGAGCTATGAAATGCATATGCTTTCTCCTATAGCAAGCTTGATCTTTAGCCCAATATTCTGATTTTCTATTCACGAGTTTGATATTTGTGCCTCATTATTTCTTTCTTTCATATGTCCCACCTTATCTTTAATTCTCTATTATTATCCTTCTTTTCCCCACCCATTGCTCCAAAGTTCAACAATTGCTTTTAATCTTGATTCATGATAATCTATAGGGAAACATTTTGATAATTTGATGGAAGAAAAGACGCATCGCTAAGGGGGAACATGAAAAGGTTGGAATGAAACTCAAATACATGAAAGAATGAACAAGATCTTGATTTACACTGTGCAAGGCACAAGTGTCGGAAGATGTATCAAAAAGACAATGAGGTCCGAATTAAGTTATTATCTTTGATCTCTTATTGGTTGACTCTAGTTATATTGTATGGTCTGCTTCTCCTTCATAAAAAAAAAAAAAAAAAAAAAAAAGAAAAAAAGAAAAGAAAAAAGAAAAGAAAAGAAAAGGAGAGTAAGACATTTATTTTAGATAAGTCCTAGAGTTCAATTCAAATGTGAAGAATTATCAAAGCTTTGAAGATCATCATTTTCGATTCCGAGTATATCCGAAGATTAGTTATATTTGAAAGGGAATAGATTGTTCGGTGGCACGAGTGCCACACACGGTGCCACAGTGAAGAAAGTCTTATGATGTTTATTTGCGGAAGTTGAAAATATGAAAAAAGGGTTTAAGCACTTGTTGAGTCAATTGCTATTTCAAATCTTCAAGCTTGCATTACCTACATTCATCTTACATTCTTAGCCATCAACCATGATCCTTCGTGATTATTTCTTGCTTCATAAATTCGGATTGTGAGTTGGGTTATATTTTTGCTTAATGACTTCGGATTGTGAGTTGGATTATGACATAGCACCAGCATCCTTAGTATTTATTGCTTGAGCTACTTAATTTATTTTGCTGACTATATCTCACTTTGTCTCGCTAAACATGTTGATGCTCTCCTTTTTGATAATGTCAAAAGGGGGAAGATGGGTATAATACTTAGACTAATGAATAATTGGTTATCTTGGTTACCATGTTACTTGTGAATGATCTTATGCTATTTTCCCTTATGTTATTAATGGTGCATATTTTGAGGGGGAAAAAGTGATTACTTAATAATATTATATTTAGTGTTTGTCATCATCAAAAAGGGGGAATTTGTTGTGCATGTGCATGTTAAGTTTTGATGATGAAAAATAATATAATATGGTATAGTATGAAAGTTTGTGACAGATGGTTGAGAAAGGAATAATAAATGAAGACTTTGAAGAAGTGAAGAATCAAGATTGAAGTCCAAGTTTATATTGAATTCCAAGTTTAGTTACTATATGCAAAATGTAATATGCTAGAACTCGATGATATATTATGTGCCAAATAAAGAAATATAAAATTAGAATAATTATTATTTTCTTAGAGTTAAGGGAATAAATAATTATGTTAATTTTATATATCTATATAAAAAGGAAGTTTAGTTTTAAAATAAAAAAAGAATTTTATATAAACTGATTTTGATAAAACGTTTTGTATATAAAAGATAAAAGTTTTTTTTCGAAAAAAAAAATCATAAAACGTTTTTAAAGAATTTTGATAAGAAGGAGAAAAACTGTTTTTCAATATGATAAAGTTTGTTTAATAAAAAACTGATTTAAGAGTTTATCTAGTTAATATAAGATATTGAGAAATCCTTATCCTATTAGGAAAAGGAAAATCAGTTTTTTATAAAAGATAAAATTGGTTTTTAAATAGGAAAAGAATTTTATCCCTTTATTTTAGGAATAAAAATTGTTCAAAGATAATATATCTTGGAGAAGGATTGTTATTCAGTTCACCAAGATATATAAGGGATTGCAACTCAGTTTTATAACTCACGTTTTCAGAGAGAGAAAATCGGAGATATTAAGAGCTGAAAACAGTTTCCTAAGGCACAGAGTATAGCACAGAGTTCTAGTCAGATTAGTGATAAGTGCATTTCTAACGCACTTTATGGACTCCTTTTTAGCTTATTTTGTACCTCTTTCTCCCCTTTCTTCCCTCTTTCTTCTCCCTTTCCCCTTCAATTTCATTCACTTGATCATTCTTGATCATAGTGACATTTTGCTAGATTTTCGATCTATTTCGATCGAATTTCTAGCACATATGCTTTCACCATGTTTGTTCGTGTTTCTATTGCAGGTATTGCCCTTTTCGGGGTCGAGAAATGCGAGACATGGCATAAGGGATCGAGCTAGAGGCTGAAAGGTAGCCTGAGGTGCGCTTGGTATGCCCCGCACACGATGGTGCGCCCGCACAAGCCACTGGTGCGCCCGCACCATCGACCAATTCTGGAGCACAAAACAGACTACATTGGTGCGCCCGCACCTTAAATTGGGTGCGCCCGCACCTTAAATTGGGTGCGCCCGCACCTTCATCTGGTGCGCCCGCACCATTTGACGAAGAGAATTCCACCCTGAGACAGAAGACTCAGGTGCGCCCGCACCTGAAGTCTGTGCGCCCGCACCTGAGCAAGGTGCGCCCGCACCTCCTTTTGGTGCGCCCGCACCTCACGATCCGGAAAGAAAACATTCGATCATTAAACCCTCTTTTCGAGAGGAGAAAAGCACTTACGCTTTATTCTAGTTTCTACACAATATTCTAGGGTTGGGTATTAGAGAGAAAACACTTTAGTTTGATTGAGATTTGAGAATTGTTGATCATAGTTTGTGATTTCCAATACATTCAAGGTACTTTTCATTCAATTCAATTCAAAGTTTTTGTTTTTATTTCATTCTCTTAGTGTTTGTTTATGTTCTCATATTATTTAAGATCTTCATTCTCTTAGTTTAATAATTGCGATTTCTATTAGTTTAATAATTTCTTAATCATGTTTAACCTTAGATTAGTCATAGATTCATTGTTTAATTGCTTTAACTCCATGATTAGTGAGTAGTTTCATATCTAGGGTTAGGGTGAAAGTATGAATTAGGGTTTTAAAAATGTTGTTGATGTGATTGTGATGTATGGAGAAGTTTATGCATTGATCTTGGTGTTTTGAGACCTTAGGATAGATATTGATCACATTTATACTTTGGTATTTTGATTTCAAATGTTCTTAAATCGGATTTTGAACTCTTTTATCATCCCCAAGAATCAACTTAATTTCTATACCAAGATATTGGGTGGAAATTAAGGGGATCCTTCATTAGGGGTTTTCCAAACTTATCGAATCTCTTAATCAATTAACTAAAGACCATTCGAGAGAGGATTTAGTTGATAGATTAAGCGATTACTCTTGAGGACCATTCGAGAGAGGACTCAAGTATTTTAGAGGAGAACTAAACCTTGCATAATCGTCTTTGTTGCTTCACAATCGCATTAACAATCATCATCCGTTCTTATTCATACTAGTAGCCTTAACTCTAGTGTCTTTATTTGATATTTAAACTCGTGATTTTTGCTTGTTCTAGCTGATAGATAGTCTTAATTGTTACCAAACATCTTTTAAACCCCCAAATACCTTTCAATTAGGTAGTCTAGACTAGATAGACTCTAATCAATCCCAATTTCCCTGTGGATCGACCCTTGACTTGCCCTTACTATTCTCTTAGTAATTGCTTGTTAGGACTACAAATATTGTTTGGGAAGCGGTTTTTAGTGCCTTAACGACACACTAAAAACTTCTTATCAAAATGGCGCCGTTGCCGGGGAAATTGTGCTATTGATTGAAGTTTTTTTTAGTTTGAAATTGCTTAATTGATTTTTTTTTTTTTTTTACTTTTCTTTATTGGTTTATTTTTTTTTTATCTTGTTTTATTTTATTTGGTAAGTGTCGTGTATATGAGTCTAGGATTTTTTGTATAATTTTTTTTCTTCTTTTAAGAGAATTCCAAAAAAAAAAATGGCAAACTTCTTTTTTCCTCAATATGAGGATGAACCATTTTGGAATTATTTTCAGAGATTTGAGAACACTCTTCTAACTAAGTATAGACTTGAGGTTTGGGAGATATGTGAGGTGATGTATGAAGGTCTGAATATGCATACAAGAGAAGTGGTGGAGTCTATGTTTAATGGTGAATTTCAATGCCAAAACTTTGATGAAGCATGGGGTTTCTTTGGGTGGCTATCTAGAGACACTTATGAGTGGGACCATGGAAATACTACTTTCTCAAATTTAGAAGATATCTCTAGTTATGAAGTACATATATATTCTGAAATTCTTGATTCACTCAAAGAAAATATGTGCTTGTTAAATAGGTGTGATTCTATGATGGAAAACTTTGTCGAATCTAGCAAAAGATCAATCGAAACTTTGGGTCGAATTATCAATAATCAAAATCACTCTTGCATGACTATAACTAATGAAGATGATGATGATTGGGATATGGATGAGAATCCCATAGTAGAGGAATCATTTGTTGAGAAAGTTTACACTATAGAGTCTAATGATGTTGAAGAAGTAGTTGATGAGACTTTTGTTTCTACTCGTCCTCTTCATATTCCCTTTTCAAGGAAACTCGACTTAGTTCCTTCCTTCCCCGTCTTATTCCCTCTCCTCAAAGTTTCACCATCGGAAGAGCCTTTGGCCCCTCTAAACCTTCACAAGACTCAAATGGAAGTCACCGAGGATGGGATCGAGCTTAAAAGTTGCAAGGACCATCAAAAGGAGAACTCATTGTTTTGTTCTTTTTATTTGAATTTTGATGATTGTTCTTCATACTTTCCAGGATTCTCTTGGAAATTTCATTATTTTCAACACTCATCACTTGGTAAGCATATAGACCCATTGAAATTTGTGCATGCTCTTTGTTTATGTCATACCTATTTGATCCACTGTGAAATGTGTGCTAATGCTTATGACAAACTATTGAGATCATTGTCAAATTATTTAGTGTAAGGTCTAGCTAGAGATCTTAAAAGAGCACTTTACGCGGGTATTATGAGACATTTCTCCTTATCTTATTTGGTTTGGATTTTTGCTTGATTTTGTGCCCTTACTTCCTCCCTTACTTTCACTTTCCTTGTCAACCCCGAGGACGGAGTTTGTATTAAGCTTGGGGGAGTTAGCATGTGTTCTCTCCATCTCAACATTTTCTTCATCCCCTTTGTATTTAGGTTCTTTTTAGTGCTTTTGCATGTTAGGTTTGCATAAAAAAAAACACAAATATATATTTTTTTCTTTCTTTCTTTTCTGTATTTAGAGTTGTTTGGTTGCATGCATGATATGTTGCTAAGAGTGTTCATAACTTGATTGGAAGACCTTCTTTGCATTTGACTTGATGATTTTGGAAGCCTTGTTGTGACTTTAGGCGTCTTTTGAAACCAATAACTTTTGGTAGAGTCTCTTTGAAATTAGGCGAGTTGGATGAATGGATTGCCTTGCCCCTTGTGCGGTGAACCCCAAAGGAGGGCCACGAACCTCGTAAGACTCATTTACAACCCTCGCCATTGATCGCCTAACTTGTGACTTGCATTTTAGCTCCCCAAGATTGCATAAGATCGAGCCTCTAGGAGAATGATTTAGGGCGTTTCTTTTGCTAGTAATAGGAGCTACAGAGCCAAAAGCTTGAATACCCGCATGATATTCGCTTCTCAACCCATCTGAGCCTTTCTATCCTATTTTTGCTTAACCCACATAATGAGTCATGGCCAAACTTTCCCCAAAGTGGAGTACATGTCTAGCTTGTGTTGAGTTGAGTTGAGTTGTTTTGATACTAAGTCTTTGGTTGAGAGTGAAATAATGTGCGTTTACATTTGCAAAAGTTGAGGAAAATTTTGAGAAAGGAAATAAAAGAAAGAAAGAATGCTCTTAGTGCTTCATTTGGATTTCTATTGAAAAGAAAGAAAGAGCAAATTATTGAGAAAGAAAAAAAAAATGTGTTCCAAAAAGTAAAAATCAAAGTGATAATCAAAGATGTGTGAGATTTCGATTTGAGTTGGTGTTTGGGCTAGCTTGGGGGAGTTTTTACCCCTAGTGTACTCCACTTTACCCTTTTTGCACCACATTCCTAAATTGTTATCCACACCTTAAACCTAGCCCCGTTACAACCTAAACAAAGTCCCTTTTGACTTCTAGATTGGACTTGGTCAATTAGTAGTGGCGGGTGAGATTTTGTGCAAGTCATGATGAGGGTCATCAAAATGTGGAAGAGGCGAGCTATTATGGTTGAGCATCCCTAGGGGGGAGTCAAACTCGGGACTTGAAAGTGGAGAGGAGTGAGAAATCACTCTTAGAAAGCCTATTTTTCAAGGGGACTCAGTTGATCGATGGATTAGATCCCTTAAGTCACTCTTGTGCTTCCTAGTCATCTTTCCTCTTGTGTTTGGTTGGTCTCCTAAATCTTATTATGAACACAGTTAGCTTGCATGTCATGTTTGTAGCTTTGCATATAGAGCATTTAGGTTGGTTTGTTGCATGGTTTTTCTTTTTCATCTTTTTCTCCTCTTCTCTTGCTTCTTTCTCATTCTTGTTTTACTTGAGGACAAGTAAAATGATAAGCTTGGGAGAGTTTGATAAGTGCATTTCTAACGCACTTTATGGACTCCTTTTTAGCTTATTTTGTACCTCTTTCTCCCCTTTCTTCCCTCTTTCTTCTCCCTTTCCCCTTCAATTTCATTCACTTGATCATTCTTGATCATAGTGACATTTTGCTAGATTTTCGATCTATTTCGATCGAATTTCTAGCACATATGCTTTCACCATGTTTGTTCGTGTTTCTATTGCAGGTATTGCCCTTTTCGGGGTCGAGAAATGCGAGACATGGCATAAGGGATCGAGCTAGAGGCTGAAAGGTAGCCTGAGGTGCGCTTGGTATGCCCCGCACACGATGGTGCGCCCGCACAAGCCACCGGTGCGCCCGCACCATCGACCACCCTGGAGCACAAAAGCAGACTACATTGGTGCGCCCGCACCTTAAATTGGGTGCGCCCGCACCTTAAATTGGGTGCGCCCGCACCTTCATCTGGGTGCGCCCGCACCATTTGACGAAGAGAATTCCACCCTGAGACAGAAGACTCGGGTGCGCCCGCACTGAAGTCCGGTGCGCCCGCACTTGAGCAAGGTGCGCCCGCACCTCCTTTTGGTGCGCCCGCACCTCACGATCCGGAAAGAAAACATTCGATCATTAAACCCTCTTTTCGAGAGGAGAAAAGCACTTACGCTTTATTCTAGTTTCTACACAATATTCTAGGGTTGGGTATTAGAGAGAAAACACTTTAGTTTGATTGAGATTTGAGAATTGTTGATCATAGTTTGTGATTTCCAATACATTCAAGGTACTTTTCATTCAATTCAATTCAAAGTTTTTGTTTTTATTTCATTCTCTTAGTGTTTGTTTATGTTCTCATATTATTTAAGATCTTCATTCTCTTAGTTTAATAATTGCGATTTCTATTAGTTTAATAATTTCTTAATCATGTTTAACCTTAGATTAGTCATAGATTCATTGTTTAATTGCTTTAACTCCATGATTAGTGAGTAGTTTCATATCTAGGGTTAGGGTGAAAGTATGAATTAGGGTTTTAAAAATGTTGTTGATGTGATTGTGATGTATGGAGAAGTTTATGCATTGATCTTGGTGTTTTGAGACCTTAGGATAGATATTGATCACATTTATACTTTGGTATTTTGATTTCAAATGTTCTTAAATCGGATTTTGAACTCTTTTATCATCCCCAAGAATCAACTTAATTTCTATACCAAGATATTGGGTGGAAATTAAGGGGATCCTTCATTAGGGGTTTTCCAAACTTATCGAATCTCTTAATCAATTAACTAAAGACCATTCGAGAGAGGATTTAGTTGATAGATTAAGCGATTACTCTTGAGGACCATTCGAGAGAGGACTCAAGTATTTTAGAGGAGAACTAAACCTTGCATAATCGTCTTTGTTGCTTCACAATCGCATTAACAATCATCATCCGTTCTTATTCATACTAGTAGCCTTAACTCTAGTGTCTTTATTTGATATTTAAACTCGTGATTTTTGCTTGTTCTAGCTGATAGATAGTCTTAATTGTTACCAAACATCTTTTAAACCCCCAAATACCTTTCAATTAGGTAGTCTAGACTAGATAGACTCTAATCAATCCCAATTTCCCTGTGGATCGACCCTTGACTTGCCCTTACTATTCTCTTAGTAATTGCTTGTTAGGACTACAAATATTGTTTGGGAAGCGGTTTTTAGTGCCTTAACGACACACTAAAAACTTCTTATCAATTAGGAAACTAAACAACGTTTGTAATTGTCCTCTATTTGCTTGAATAAGAAGCACGTCGTTGAGGAATCTTTCTTTCTGTAATTCTTATATTATAGGAGAGTAGCAACACTTAGGGTTAAGTGTTGGGGAGCACTACTAGAGTTAGTAGTGGGGGAATCGAATTGTATCGAGAGTTTGGTATTTTACGATTCAAATAATAAAAGAGAAGTTTGTGTGTGGACGTAGATCTCAGAGGTGAGATTGAACCACGTTAAATTCCTGTGTCTTATTGTTTGGTTTAAGGATTTTATTATTTGATTTCATTGTTTTATTGTTTGATACAATTTCGTTCGAGCAAAAACGTTAATCGGAGATTTTACGAGTGAATAACACAGTGCACGGCACTGTGCCATAAGAGTGTTTTTGCGAAAATCGATCAGTTTTAGCCAATCAATTCAACCCCGCCCTTCTTGAGTGTCACCTTGTGTTCCAACAGTTTTGTTCTTCAATTAAACCTTCATTCCTGAATCGAATTACAGAAAATCGACATTGCAATTGAAATCTAAGCTTCTATTGAATGCACTAATCCACTCAATCGTATATGAAGCACCAAGCCTAACAGTATTATATGATTCCTTGATTCGATAAACTCGATTTCTCTCTGTATCGCTGGATTTTTGGTATCCTGATTTTTTATTATGAGAGTTGAGGTAGAAAAAGAAGGTTGGAAGAAGATGAAGGTTGAAGAAGAAGGTGGGGGGATATCAAGACTTAAAAGTTACTGTAATATTAGTTAAAGTTACCCTTAGTTAAAGTTACCCTTATAATACTCAAAGTTATCCTTATAATATATAAAGTTGCCTTTGAAGTATATAAAGTTATCCTTAATATAATGAAGTTACCCTAAAACAGGCAAAAGTTACCTCTAAAGTATATAAAGTTACCCTAAAAGTGGTAAAAGTTACCCTTGTTTTCAATTTTCAGTCTAAGAGCTGTTTTCAGCGGATCCTACCCCTATATATATATAGGGGTAGGATCCGCTGAAAACAACTGTTAATCTGAAAACTGAAAACAGGGTAACTTTTAGCAATTTTTGGGTAACTTTTAGCAATTTTAGTGTAACTTTATATATATACTTCAAGGGTAACTTTTAGCACTTTTAGGGTAACTTTATATATATGTTCAAGGGTAACTTTTAGCACTTTTAGGGTAACTTTATATATATGTTCAAGGGTAACTTTTAGCACTTTTAGGGTAACTTTATATATTTTAAGGGTAACTTTTACCACTTTTAGGGCAATTTTATATATTTTAAGGGTAACTTCTTTTAGTGTAACTTTGATTATAGTTAAACCTATGCAGGATTCGAACCTACATCGTTGTGTATTACACAATGCTCTACCAATTGAGCTAATAGGTTGTATGAAATTCGCCAAAGATACGTGAGAGAGAGGAGGTAACAAATAGCTTTAAAACAACAACTAATAACAATATTTGGGAAACTAACAAAACACATATTATGCTATACCATAATGAACAAGATAAATACGCCAAAAGCATAAAACTAGACATTACCACATGAAACGAAAGATTTTGAAAATTAAAATTGCAAGAAGATTGATTGCATATCAGTCAAAGTTAATGTTATAATACTCAAAGTTACCCTAAAAGTGGTAAAAGTTACTTTTATAATATATAAAGTTGCCCTTGGAATATATAAAGTCATCCTTAATATAATATAGTTACCCCAAACTAGTAAAAGTTACCCTTAAAATATATAAAGTTGCCCTTGAAATACATAAAATTATCCTTAATATAATCTAGTTACCCTAAAAGCTGGTAAAAGTTACCCTTAAAATATATAAAGTTGCCCTAAAAGTGGTAATAGTTACCTTTTTCGGTTTTGAGATTAATAGCTGTTTTCACAAGATCCTATTCCTATATATATATATATATATATATATATATATATAGGGGTAGGTCCGCTGAAAACAACCGTTAATCTGGCCGAAAACAGGTAACTTTTAGCAATTTTTGGGTAACTTTTAGCAATTTTAGTGTAACTTTATATATATACTTCAAGGGTAACTTTTAGCACTTTTAGGGTAACTTTATATATATGTTCAAGGGTAACTTTTAGCACTTTTAGGGTAACTTTATATATTTTAAGGGTAACTTTTACCACTTTTATGGCAACTTTATATATTTTAAGGGTAACTTCTTTTAGTGTAACTTTGATTATAGTTAAACCTATGCAGGATTCGAACCTACATCGTTGTGTATTACACAATGCTCTACCAATTGAGCTAATAGGTTGTATGAAATTCGCCAAAGATATGTGAGAGAGAGGAGGTAACAAATAGCTTTAAAACAACAACGAATAACAATATTTGGGAAACTAATAAAACACATATTATGCTATACCATAATGAACAAGATAAAAATAACAAAGAGGACGCCAAAAGCATAAAACTAGACTTACCACATGAAACGAAAGATTTTGAAAATTAAAATTGCAAGAAGATTGATTGCATATCAGTCAAAGTTACTGTTATAATACTCAAAGTTACCCTAAAAGTGGTAAAAGTTACTCTTATAATATATAAAGTTGCCCTTGGAATATATAAAGTCATCCTTAATATAATATAGTTACCCCAAACTGGTAAAAGTTACCCTTAAAATATATAAAGTTGCCCTTGAAATACATAAAATTATCCTTAATATAATCTAGTTACCCTAAAACCTGGTAAAAGTTACCCTTAAAATATATAAAGTTGCCCTAAAAGTGGTAATAGTTACCTTGTTTTCGGTTTTCAGACAAGAAATTTTTTCACAAGATCCTATTCCTATATATATATATATATATATATATATATATATATATATATATATATATATATATTGTATAAAGAAAGAAAGTTCGCCCTATTAACTTATCCAATTTCAAATATAACCACTAATTCGTCAACTTTCATCAAGAGACACAAGAATCTTGAGACGTAGATAACGTGTGAAAACACTAAATGAAAAGTTCTAACTTTTTCCAAATGAGGAAATCGTCCAAGATGAAAGGGATCGATTTTTTTTTTTGGGAGGGGTGGTGGTTGACTTTTTTGAATTAGTACCCAAAATGCATTATCAGAAACAACCTGAGCTCAAAAAAATGTCAATAAGATAAAAGCTAAAAAAAACCTATGTCAAATTACAATAATTAGATATATATAGTGAGTTGTGTTGGGAAGATGATGGGCATCATAATCATCTTCATCTTGCTACTATTTTTGCCCACATATAGTGCTTCGACGGGCGACGACAAGAATAATCCTCCATATCATGATTGCGGAGATAATAATGGCTATTCCTACAGCTCAGGTAGCACATTTGAAGAAAATCTTGATTACACCCTCGGCACGCAACTCGCTGTTGATAACGCCTTTGGAACCTACTCAAAGTTCACCAACGGCACAAGCGCTAATCAATTGTACGCTCTTTACTACTGCAGAGGTGACATTGATGTCAATACATGCTATAATTGCATCCAGGACGCGGTACAAGAAATAGTAGATAAATGCAAATTTAAGAAACAAGGGATTGTTTGGTATGAATATTGCACTTTACGTTATGCCAACCACACCATTTTCTCCCTTGATGAGGAAGATCCTAAGCGACGGCACAATAACAACACTAGTTTGGTAAGCGACCCGGTCCTTGAACCACACCGTCAGCTCTTCAATACCACTATGTATAATCTCATAAACGAGGCTGCTGCTTATAAGAATAAACCTCTTGGATTTGCCGCAAATGAAGCCAATCTATCCTCGTCTCAGACACTTCGCGGCCTTGCGCAGTGTAGTCCTTATATTAGTAGTAGCCTTTGTGAAAGATGCCTAGAGAACGCTCTTAGGCAGATGAGACTATGGTCCAACACCATACTATTTACGCCGAATTGCAATATTGGGTTCGAGTTACATGGATCTCCTCCACCACCTGCTCCATTTCCATCCTCTAATCCAGATCCCCAACGAGGTAATATATATGCAACCTTGAAGACTTGCAAATCTTCCTCAAATTCAACCTAATATATTATATATGTGCTCGTATTGTTTATTTCTGTGCCAGAGCGGTCTAAGGTCCTTATTGCCGTACTGATACCTGTCACTGTGATTTTATTACTCCTCGGTGGCTTTTGGTTGTGGAAGCGGTGGCACCCATGGTCACTATCATCAGGTAAATAATATAAACCTACATTATATACATTCTATGATAATGATTAATTAACCCCGCGTCCATTTACAGATTAGTTATTACTCGATTGTTTCTATATCAACTTGCATTGTTGTTTATATTTTCGTTTGGAAGCTGAAGTTAGACAACTTTATTAATGTTTTGTTTCATTTCTAAAGTCCGAAACATTATCAAGTAATCTATATATATATATATATATTGTATATATGAACTTATTAGATGATTGGCCGACATATATAGAATTGTCTTTATCATTGTTAATATATGTTTGAATATGTCAATAGTTAAATGAAAAGTGTGTATTATTGGATGCACAAAGATTATTTGGGAACATAAGGAGTACATAATAATTCATATGTAATCAATGATATTACCTTGACATTTTAAAATAAGAGGTGGTAAATTGGCCCCCAATATTTTTTGTTGCATTTAAATCAAATAGTTAATTTGGAGCAAATTTGTCCTACAACTTGTCATTGTTGAGCAATTAAATTCTATGTTGCCGCTAAATTATTCTAAAGCTATCGATACACATAGCAAAACCTAAATTACAAGCATAGATTAGGTTTCATCCAAAAGTCGTTATTAATAATGAAAGGGGTAAGACTACATGCTTATAAAGTGATTATTTTCTCCAATTCTGACAACTTGCATGTGCACATCAACTCAGGTTCCAACATGACCTAGGTTTATTTTCGAAATTTAATAGGAGATAAGAAGAGGACAATATAATGCAGCGGAAGAAAAACCAAACTTCTGATTCATTTCATCTTCACAATTGTAACAACTGAATCCATCATGAGTTTTTATAAGCTGACACCAAGATAACTAGTAAGTCAAGATAAGAAAGTATAAATTAGAAAGTAGGTAAAAGCATGATTCCCACTAACAACATTAGTTCACCACTAACAAAGTCATGACTCTTGACAAAGTAAACAGTACTTAAGTCACTACTTACAAATATCACTAGAAAGAAATTAGAAACATAATTAACTAATCAATTTTGAAGCATATTCCAACAGTAAGAAGTGCCTCTAATTCTTGCAAGCATTCCAATATCTTGACATTCTTTACAGGCCGCGAGACTAAAAATGCAGTAGAAGGTGTAGAAAAGAAGCCTAACATTGAAGAAGCTAGGCTACAATTGGCACGATTTACGCACTCTCAAGTGATGCACATGACAAGAGATTTTCAAAGAATACTTGGTGAAGGTGGCTATGGGATTGTTTACTATGGCCGATTAAGTGATGACAACCGAGAAGTTGCGGTCAAGGTGCTCTCTAAGAATGATGCCCCGATGCAATTTAGCAATGAGGTTTGTAACTATTATCACTACTAGTGTAGGAAGATTGATATTTTGATAACAGTTTCCAAACACGGTCACCACAAGAGTATAGTTGTTTTTGTTCTTTCTAATGCGAAACAAAAACTACTCACAGATTAAAGTGTTGGGAAGAATATATCACAAGAACTTGGTTTCGTTGATTGGATACTCTGAAGAAGGGACGAGCAAGTTGGCACTGATTTACGAGTACATGTCTAAAGGAGACCTGAAAGCTCTTCTCTCTGGTGAGGCTAATGACTAATCAAACTCTACCATTATTGCATGCATCTTAATCAAATTACTAATTAATATACTAATTGTTGTATCTAACTAATTAACACTTAACCAAAACGTTCAGGTGCTGTTATAAGCTGGAAAACAAGACTTGCAATTGCCTTAGACACAGCTCAAGGTGTACATCGAATGCATCTTATTTAATATGTATATATACCTTTCGGTCATGTTTGGGGTATCTTTTAGTGCGTTTATAACAACATCAGATTTAGTACTTTCTCTATGTCCTGACTTCCAAAATAGTTTGAACACTTTCCTTTTTCTTTTGTCCTAGTCTCTAAAACTATTATATATCGTCGTTATTTTAGTTGCAAAGTTCACCTATTTTGAACGTTTTGGATTACTTGTAACATACGTTTTCTAGCTCGTGGCTTTCTTTGTTTATTTCTCCTCGTCGTTGTAAGTTTTACCTTCTCTCTCAATCACGTGATTTGGACAGCAGAAATACTCATACTAATATTGCTTATTATCAGCAAGATTAATAATTATAGCCTTAAAAGACAATTTATTGTACGTATCATCAGGATTGGACTACTTGCACACTGGTTGCAGCCCATCCATAATTCATAGAGATGTGAAGCCGGCGAATATTCTCCTGAATCAAAATCTGCAGGCAAAAGTGGCTGATTTTGGTTTCTCTAAAATCTTCCCAGCGGAATTCGTCTCAAACTTAGAGACGACAAGGGTCATTGGGACACCAGGTTATGTTGATCCTCAGTAAGTGCTTTCTTGTGGCTTTAATTTTGTCAAATACACGATCATCCAATCCATATAATGTCACGTCCCACAAAGTCGTACCACTTATGTACCAAGTTATTCTATTGGTCATTATTATTTAATTAATGTGATGGCCTGTCACTTTCTAATTAAAACTTAAGAAACATAATACAACCAAGCAATAAGAAAAAGCGGCATACAAATGGTAAACAAATTGCTGAAAAGAAAATTAGATTTCAATTACTCTATTTTTCTTTAACTAAAGTTATCATCGTCTTATGCTTTCAAAACTACTTAGAAAGCTTGCTTTTACGAGTACAGGTACCATCTGACAGGACAAGTCAACGAGAAAAGCGATGTTTACAGTTTCGGGGTGATCATGCTAGAGCTCATCACGGGGCAAAAAGCAATAATAGACAATACAAACGTTAATTTGGTTCAATGGGTGACGCCTATCTATGAGAGAGGGGACATAAGCAGTATATTGGACCGAAGACTACGGCTAGAGGTCGGTGAAAACTACAACACCGTTTGGAGAGTAACAGAGCTAGCTAAGAAATGTGTTGAGTTAGTTGCAACACATAGGCCAACAATGACTTACATTGTTGCGGAGTTGAGGGAGTGCTTAGCTATGGAGAATGCAGATGCCGAAATTCCGAGCTCAGCTACTACCTCAATGGAGATGATGACTTCTGCGGTTTCAACAACTTCATGGAGTCCACAACTGCGGTAGTACTGTCACCATCTTGTGATGATATTGCTCGATTTACACTCATTATAGTTGCAAACTAATTTAAAAAGATAAAAAGGATGTATAATTTGGAGGTGACATTTTGTCACAAGCACAAGTCATAATATAATGGTAATTAGATCATGATATTACAAAGTAAGAGGTCACGAATTCAAGACCTCAAAACTTTTTTTATCATTTTCTGGGGAATGTCATGTTAGCTTGTACATTCCTTTATTGAAGACAAAGCAGAGTCATGTTAGCTTGTACATTCCTTTATTGAAGACAAAGCAGAGTCATGTTAGCGTGTAAGTTGGTGTGATACATCATACATGACAGCATACACTGCTCAACCACACGTTTTAATAATAATAATATATGTAGAGGGATATAGATTAACCTTGTAATTTTATAAAATTTTGATCTTTTGATTGCTCATTACTCATTAGCTAGTGCATTGGTGCATTTATAATCATAAGGTATTAGTACTGATACTTCTCTAGGTAAATTTGATTGGCTTGCAGAACAATCGCCTTTCTTTTCCTTGGACATTAGACAAACATGATTGTCCAAAGAAATTACTGTATTATTTTGTGAGGGAATAGAAAAGTTTGCTAGAAAAGGTTAGCAACAACTAGCTACATACTTCACCACCTTTGAGTAAGAAAAGCAGAAGCATCGAGTGCTCATGGAAGATTCTAGCATCAAATATAACCGATATTAGTTTGATTTAGTATATATATTAGACTTAGGCTAAGAATTAGCTTGTGCGCCGCAAAGTAAGTAGCTAGGTATATATTAGTGTAATAGTGTGTCAAATATTAAAAGGTGAGTGCTATATAGGTGTGAAGTGTTGTAAGCTCACTAGATCCCCAAAGAAAAGTAGAGTTTTTAAAGTGTAAGAGGTACCTAAAAATATCTATTGTGAGAGAAGAATCATAATATTACATTTGATTATTAGATAAGTTATCAGTATTTGTATACTTGAGATTTGGGCAGTTCGTCGATGGTGCGCATGAGTGTAGGTAGAGGATGGTGCGCATCATCCAAAACGCAGCAACAAAACACATAAAACATGGAAATTATTAAACTAAAAACGCACGGAAATAACATACTTCCTCCGTTTCATTTTACTTGCTACACTTCTCAATTCACGGACTCCTAGGCAATTTTTGGAGAAGAGAGAGGTAGAGAGTAAAAAAAGAAAATAGACCCATGTGAGAGAAGAGAGATAGAGAGAGTTTATTGCCCAAAAAGGAAGTGTAGCAAGTAATGTGAAACTTCCCACAATGGAAAGTGTAGCGAGTATTATGAAACGGAGGAAGTATGTTGATCTCCAATGAACACCGAAAAACATAAAACCCATTTTTTGAATTCATTACTTTCATTTTCCCACACAAATTTTCAGAGACTTTCTCTCTCTTCTCCCCAAATCCTCCAACATCTCTCTAACTTCTCTCTAACCTCTCTCATCAAATTCTTGAAATTCTTCAATTTTTTGCACAATTTTCGTACATGAAGATGAACACAACAAGTTGCAAAGCGAAATCGACAACATAAGGTATTAGATCTATGCATTTGATAAGAAAATAGAACATTTTTTTACATTTTGCACTTTCATTTCTTATTTTTTTTTCCCTCTTTTCTAGTGAAAATCTTGATAGTGGTTTGTGAAAAATTAAAAACAACCTTACAATTGATATCCGAATGAACAAAGGAGAGAGCCCAATGAACAAAGGAGATGAACGAGTTCAACATCTAGAAAAAAACCAGGTAATGTTCATTGTACTGTAAAATTTACAATGTAAGATAAAGAGAAAGTTAAAAATATTCGTAACAAAAATGTTAGAGGACGACAAATTATTAAGAAATTAAGTTAGTAAAGGTAAGAATAAAGACAATTATGTGTTACCAAAGATATATTAGTGCAAATAAACTATATATTCCAAAAGATAAATCAACACTAAATTAGTTACATAAAAAATTATATTTCATAGAGAATAGATATTATGATAAACGGGCCAGGCGGGCTTGCCGTGGTATATTTGAGGTTGTCCATATCCGCCCATTAATAAGCCCGCCCATTTATAATTTTTTTTCAAAGCTTGTTGTCCAATCCCGCAACTTTAGCGGGCCGGATTGGGCGGTCTTAGCAGGTCATCCCGTCCGTGAACAGCTCTACTGTAAATATATGTTCGTTGTATTATTACAATGTATTCATTGAATTCGTGTTGGTCATATGTTTATTACATTTAGTCATATTTTATTATGTGTTTGTTCATATATTAGATACGGTTGTTTATATGTTCATTGTGTGTTTGACACATATTAATTGCATTAATAACAAGAATTATGGCATATGTTCATTGTCCTATTAGCATATGTTCACTGAAACACATGTTGGTCAGATGTTTCTTGCATTTCAGTCATATGTTCATTGTGTGGTTGTAATATATTCAATAAAATGATATGAAGTAATGATGAGTTGATTATCATATATTTATCTATAAATGTGTGATATTTGTTCAAATGCTCTTTGTATGATTATGTGATGTTTATTGTACTATTTACAAATACAAGGTGCACCTTTTTAGGCTGATGTTCATTGTATTACTAGCATGTTCATTTTAGTCACATCTCGTTATATTTAGTCATATATTTATTGTGTGTGGGAGCATATTCATTGTATTATTAGAATGTGTTAATTGTATGTTTGAAAGCTTATGTTCATTGTATTATAAACTTGAATAATTTTGTTTGGCAATTTTGAATTTTTAAAATTCGAAAACATACTGAATTTTGAAATTAGTCGAAAATGTTCAATCCAAAATTGCAATTGTTCATTCAACAGAAAGAATGTGTTTATTACACTAAATTTTTTATATATGTTCATTCCAAGATTCCAAATGTTCAATCAAAAATAGCGTGTGTTCATTATCCATTTTATTACTAGCATGTTCATTTTAGTCACATGCTCGTTATATTTGGTCATATATTTATTGTGTGTGGGAGCATGTTTATTGTATTATTACAATGTGTTAATTGTATGTTTGTAAGCTTATGTTCATTGTATTATAAACTTGAATGATTTTGTTTTAACTACTGCACTTACCTTTCTTGTATCAGTTCAATTCGACTAGTTCAGACAACTAATGATACATTATGGTGTCGAGATCTCACAAATCAAATCAATCGGAAATGGAAGGAAGCTCAGAAGCAATAATATATCTTCTTAATGAACTCAATAGTGTTTAATTAGCAATACATGCTCTTTTGTAAGACCTTGGTGTTCATATGAGATATATTGTATTATTTTGGTTATATTTCTACATTTGGGTACATACTACATTTTGAATTAACCATCTTTTGTAATTACTTATTTTTTTTATAATTATATAACTATTCAGTTGGGTTATTCATTATAGATAGTATGTTGTTCATTGCAAAATCATATTTGTACATTACAAAGAATTATAATGACAACATAAATATTTATCACAATGAACATATAAGTAAGGAAAAATTGACAACAGAGGTCTCAACTTTGGGTGATAATTTTTAAAAGGTCTGAACTATTGATTAACCTGTGTAGGTCCCAACTTTAGGGGTCTAAACTTTTAGCGGGCCTGAGTGATTTGAAACTGGCTTAATAGGTCATCACTTGTAAAACTTGGGTCACACCAGAAGGGTTAATTGAGGGAGGGATGTAGGAACTAGGTGAGATTTTTTAAAAAATCGTCAATTTTAAGTTACCGAGGCCCGCTAAAAGTTAAGACCCCCTAAAGTTGGGACCTACATAGGTTAATCAATAGTTCAGACCTTTTAAAAATTATCACCTAAAGTTGAGACCTTTGTTGTCAATTTTTCCTATAAGTAATTTGAAAGAACATTTTGAAAAACTTGGATGAACAAACTAACATTTGAATCAACAATATGTTAATGAAGTGAGAAATGAACAATAGTAAATTTGAAAAATATTTTGAAATTTGAATTTTGAAAATCAGCGGCAATTTCGAATTTTTAAAATTCGAAAACATATTGAAAATTTTGAAATTAGTCGAAAATGTTCAATCCAAAATTGCAATGGTTCATTCAACAGAAAGAATAAAGAGAATAGAGAAAGATTCAAGCTTTGTTTCAAGAAATGTTTTTCTGTATTCTCATTTCTTGTATCAGTCTTTCTTACTATTTTTGTGAGTGTTTCTCTCTACTTCTATCACAGTACATCAGCATCTATATATATAGCAAAATCTCCCTAGCATTCTCTCCTAAAACCTAGGGAAGGAAAATACCAGGAAGGTGCTGCAGAATGCCAGCACCACAAAGAGACAAAAGGCCTAAAACAGCTGTAATCTATCACATGACAGCAGCTGTAGTTTCTAGAAATATCTAGAAGAATCCTAGCAAATGATTAGCTGTGATCATGGTAATGATTGCCAATGATCACCTAATATAATAGCACGTGAAATATTAGTAGCAATGTAATAAAGTAGCAATGTAATAGTGGCATCATATTTTCTTCACACCCCCTTCACTTGGGATATGTGACAAGACCCAACTTGAATGATAAAACTGATGCTGCTGCTTAGGAAGAGTTTTAGTCATCAAATCTGCAAGCTGAGATTGAGAGGATACATGCTCAGTGCATAAGAAACCGGATTCAATATTTTCTCTAACATAATATATGACAATCAATGTTCAAGTGTTTTATTCTTTCATGAAATACTGGATTTGCAGCTATGTGTTGAGCAGCTCTATTGTCACAGTATAGAGTGAAAGGCTTAGGAATAGAGCAGCCTAAATCTTGAAGAAGACCTTCAATCCAAACTACTTCACTTGTAGTCTTGGACATGCTCCTGGATTCAAATTCTGCAGAGGATTTTGAAACTGTTTATTGTTTTTTTGTTTTCCAAGACACAAAACAATCTCCTAGGAAGATACAAAAGCCTGTGAGGGATCTTCTAGAAAAAATACAAGATCCCGAATCAGCATCACAGTAAGTTTGCAGATTCATGGAACTATTTGCTGGGTAGAAAAGACCCCAATCAATTGTTCTTTTAAGATATCTCACTATGTGAAGAGCTACATCAAGGTGAGGTTGTCTTGGACAATTCATGAACTGGCTCAATTGTTGCACACTAAAAGAAATATCAGCTCCTGTGAGATTAAGATAGAGGAGTTTCCCAATCATCCTTCTATAGATCTCAGGATCTTCTAACACTTTTCCTTCTTCAGAAGACAACTTGAGACCTTGAGGCAAAGGTGTCATAACTTCTTTGCAATTCATCATGCCAGTGTTGCTGAGAATATCAAAGATGTATTTTCTTTGATTTAAGAGTGTCCCTACTGTGTTTTTTGAAACTTTAATGCCTAGAAAATATCTAAGCTCCCCCAAATCCTTTATAGTGAAGGCATGATATAGGCTTTGCTTAAGAGAGGCAATAGCAACATGTTCATCACCTGTGAGCAATAAATCATCAACATAGACAAGGATGAATGATTTCTTGCCATTGTTTGATTTAGAGAATAAAGAATAGTCCCTCTTGGATTGAATGTAACCAAGCTGCAACAGAACAGCTTTGAGTTCAACATTCCAAGCTCTGGAAGCTTGTTTCAAGCCATACAAGCTTCTTTTGAGCTTGCATACCTTCCCTTCAGGAACAAAATATCCTTGTGGGGGCTTCAAATAAACTTCTTCTTCAGGATAACCGTGTACTTTCATGACATTGTTCATGCTACTGATGTAACCATCAGAATAGTGTTGCACTTCTTTAACTCCATGCACACTAAAAGAGCTAGATAAGTCATGTTCTTCATCATTCTGGTTCACAACAGGAAGTTGATGAACATAGTCATCAAACTTATGAGGAACAACTCTTGTTCTAGTTGTTCTTCTCAAAATAGGAGCACTGGTAGGAATTACGGCTTGTGTAGAGGGGTCTTGAGTATGATCTGTAGGTTCACAAGGTCTGGGTGAACTACTCTGGTCAGGATGAGCTGTGTGAGAGAGAGAAGATTGATTGATGGGACTGTGAGGTATTTCTTCAGAATCTTCAACTGTAGAATCATCAAGATCCATTATGTTATCATCATCCAGTTCAGAGAAAGGATGAAAGGAAATCTGATGTTGAACTTGCTTAGACAAATCATTTTCAGTTTTAAGGAAAGGGAATATCTCTTCCTTAAACACTATATCTCTACTGAGATATATTTTTCTTTTTTGAAGATCAAAAAGCTTGTAACCCTTTTGATTACAAGGATATCCAAGCAAGATCGATCTTATTCCTTTCTCACCAAATTTATCTGTTTTCTTAGCAGACCTACTTCCATAACAAAGGCACCCAATGATCTTGAGATGATCATAGGTAGGTTTTTTTTGCATTAGTCTTTCATAAGGGGTTTGCCACCCTAGGACTGGTGAAGGAAGGAGATTGATAATGTGGGTGGCTGAAAGGATACACTTTCCCCATAAATAGCTTGGAAATCCAGCATGAATTTTCAAAGCTCTAGCTGTCTCCAATAAGAACCTATGTTTTCTCTCAACTCTTCCATTTTGTTGAGGAACCCCAGCTATACTCCTCTGATGAACTATTCTTTTTTCACTCAAAATTTTCCCACATTCTTCCTGGAAGATTTCAGTTCCATTATCACTCCTTAATATCTTAACCTTCTTATGAAACTGATTTTCAGTATAAGCAAGAAAATTAATCAAAGTTCCTTTAACTTTCTCTTTGTTAGAAAGAAGGAAAGTCCATGTTGTTCAACTGTAATCATCAACAATAGTGAGAAAATAGCTAGCTCCTGTTATTGTTTTTGTGTTATAAGGCCCCCAAAGATCAACATGGATCATATAAAAAATGGAATAAGCAATAGATTTGCTAAGATTGAAAGGAAGCCTATGATGTTTGGAAACACAGCAAGTATCATAGAAATAATCTTTGATTCCTTTGCAACTACGGAAACTCAAATGTCTCATTTTAGAGAGAGATACATGACCTAGTCTGGCATGAATCAAACCTAAATTTTCTACAGCATTACAAGTATGCTTTGATTCTCCTAAAACAAAAGAAACTTCATTCTTCTTCTTGTATTCTTCACTCTTTTCTCCAACGTTCAAAACATAGACTCCTTCTTCTTCCTTTCCTTTTCCCAAGATTTCTTCAGAGTAGTGGCCCTGTATCACACATCCATATTCATCAAAAACTACCCTCATATTACTCCCTTGTATCAACTTACTTACTGATAACAAATTATGTTTAAAATCAGGTACTAGCAATGCACTGTTTTAACATAATTTTATCAGTGAGTTTAATATTTCCTGCTTCTTTTACCAACTTGACAGAATCATCAGGAAGACCAACTTTAATGGGTTTTTCTAGGGTATATGAAGATGAGAACAAGCTTCTATCACATATCATGTGATCAGAAGCTCCTGTATCTACAATCCATCTTTTGTTTCCCAAATTTTCACTATAGCAAGCAATTTTAGATGAATTTTCTTTACCTACAAAGTTGTTGCTGTGCTGTTTATCATTCAATGCCTTCATCATCTCTTGAACCGGGTTGTTGATGAGATTTGAATCAGGCTTGTTCACATTCATTGCATTCTTTGTCTTACGCTTCTTAAACCACTCCGGGTAGCCCACAATCCTGAAGCATTCTTCTTTCACATGTCCCTTCATGAAGCAATGATCACATTTTTTCTTCACTTTTGCCTCCTTCATTTCCTTCCTTGTTGCCAGTTTGTTTGTTGTTGCACTCTTACATTCAATGCACTAGCCTCAGCACCATTTGACATTTGCCCTGAGATTTGCTTCTGCTTTTCTTGTTGTTGAACAAGATGAAAAGCTCTACTCACAGTAGGCAGAGGGTCCATTGCCAATATGTTACTCTTCATGTTTTCATACCCCTCATTGAGAGGCATGAGAAACTGAATCAGCTTGTTCAAAGCATCGGCTTGATTCAGCTTCTTAAGGATATCACATTTGCACTTCAGCATAACACCAAAAGTGCATTCAGGCACACCTTCAATGGATGATATTTCATCCCACAACTGCTTGAGTTTACAGTAAAACTCAGCCACACTCCTATTGTCTTGATTTAGACCACTCAGATCTTTCTTCAGTTGGAAGAGAAGAGGAGCATTAGTTTGCTCATATCTCTCTTTCAATTGATTTGTAGAAAGATCAGAAGAGGCTAGGAAGAAAGGATCTACATACCCAAGGTAGGATGTAGATTTTTATTTCTCCTTTTCCTTTTCTCCTCCTGACATTTTCTTTCAAGATTTTGAAAGAGTTTTTAAACGTTTTTTAGCAAATAATAACGACATGCTCTGATACCATAAAGAAAATAGAGAAAGATTCAAGCTTTGTTTCAAGAAATGTTTTTCTGTATTCTCATTTCTTGTATCAATCTTTCTTACTATTTTTGTGAGTGTTTATCTCTACTTCTATTACAATACATTAGCATCTATATATATAGCAAAATCTCCCTAGCATTCTCTCCAAAAACCTAGGGAAGGAAAATACCAGGAAGGTGCTGCAGAATGCCAGCACCACAAAGAGACAAAAGGCCTAAAACAGCTGTAATCTGTCACATGACAGCAACTGTAGTTTCTAGAAATATCTAGAAGAATCCTAGCAAATGATAAGCTGTGATCATGGCAATGATTGCCAATGATCACCTAATAGCACGTGAAATATTAGCAGCAATGTAATACAGTAGCAATGTAATAGCGGCATCATATTTTCTTCAAAGAATGTGTTTATTACACTAAATTTTTTATAAATGTTCATTCCAAAATTCCAAATGTTAAATCAAAAATAGCGTATGTTCATTATACTACAATGTCCATTGGAATAAATTGGATATTTATTTGTTTACAATACACATGGGGTGAAAAAGTTGAGGAAAAAGAAATTGAGGTGGGTCCCACAAATGTTCATTTCAAAATTGCAAATATTCAATGAAAAATAGCGTGTGTTCATTATACTACATTGTCTATTGGAATAATCTTAATGTTATTGGTTTACAACGCACATGGGGTGAAAAAGTTGAGGAAAGAGAAATTGAGGTGGGTCCCACAAATGTTCATTGGAAAACTGCAAATGTTCACTGGAGACCGTGCGCACCATCCTCTACCTACACTCGTGCGCACCTTCGAATTTTCGAGATTTGGGTTTGACGCAATGATAATATTTGTAATTTCTTTTATAATAATGTATATGGAGAATCGGATAAACGGAATTGAGTGAAGTATTGCAAGCTCACTAGAGCTCCAAAAAAATAGTCGTGAGTTTCTTTTGAGTGTAAATGAGGTATCCTAAAAATATTTATTGTGAGAAGAATTTATGATTACATTCTATTAGTGTGTGTGATGAGTTATCAGTGTTTGTATACTTGAGATTTGAAATTAACACAATGATTATGTTTGTAATTTTTTTACAATAGTGTATGTGGAGGATCGAATAAACTGACTCGATAACTCCTTTTGCATCATTGTGCATCATGTCAACATGGATTCGAAAATATCCGATTTCTTTGCTCTCTAAAGTTTATCATCGCCAAATCACCAAAGGCACCGATTATGGTATATCCTGTTCCTTAATTGTATCAAACAAACCATTGATTTAGCATAAGATACCTATCAGACAGAAACCGATGTCTCTACCTAATTTCAAGGAAAATTTGCCAAAAACAACCTTTTAAAGGTTCAATTTTGCGAAAAAAAAACCTTATAAAGCATTCTTTGCGAAAAGAAACCACAAACTTAATTTTTCTTGCAAGAAGAAACCTATTCCCATTCTCCGATGTGTTTTTTCTCAATTCCGGCGCTGACCCTTCTATCTTTCTTTAACCCCCTATTTTCATTAACTGTAGCACCACCCTGGCCCTATGCATCTCAAAAACCACACCGGAAAATGGAAATAGGTTTCATCTTGCAAGAAAAATTAAGTTTGTGGTTTTTTCCGTAAAGAATGCTTTAAAAGGTTTTTTCTTGCAAAATTGAACCTTTAAAAGGTTTTTTTTTTTACAAATTTTCCTAATTTTAACTAATTTCTTTGACTTTTTTTGTGGTTGTGGTGCGAGTGGAGCCTCATCACTGTCTAAGAAAATTGAAGGCCGCAGATCCGCAACCATTATAGGTTCAAATGTTTTCTATTGGAATAATACACTAAAACAATTAAATGAAAGAGACAGGAACGGAAAGCAATATGTTAAGTTTATGAGGGAGATAAAAATAATAATAATAATAATAGTTTATATTATATTGATGTGTGTTCAATAATGAACTATTATAGGTACAATATATATATATAGGAGTACAAAAGGACACATAATAGGAAACAATCTCTAAAAGATATCTTATTCTTAATACTAATCAAATACTTATTGGAAATATTTCTAAGATAATATTTCCCTAAGATAATGATATATCATAAAGATATTATGATATCTTTATTATCCATAAGATTCCTTTTTATGATATATCATAAAGATATTATGATATCTTTATTATCCATAAGATAATAATAGAAAGCATTGACAAATATAATAGTGACGGTGAAACATAGTATGATCTTATTCCTGTATTATTGACATGCCGTGCACATAAAGGAACCACATCAATCCATCCGAAACTAGGTGGTAAAAGGCTACTGTGGTGGACGATATGGTAATGGTAAGGGAGGTCCTGCGAATAAATACATAGCTAAATAATCCATTGACAAACACCCAAATAAAGTTTATCTTTCTGCAGGAAGATCTTCCCCAGTCAAGAAAGAGTGAATAAGAGCTAGTGCTTCACTAGGCTTATTCAGAGGTACCAAGTGACCTGCCCCTCGAACTGTCACAAACGTTAAACCTTCGTACTCCACTAATCTTCCCCCAACCTGTATATAAAATACACTTGTCATGGGATTGGGCCGTACGTTAAATCTCGTACCATTGTATTGTTATTAGTTACTCCCTCCACTTCAATTTAAGATTGAATAAATAAATAAATAAAACTTGAATTTATCAGTACATGCATATTTTAAGATGAATAAATACATTTTGGGAGAAATTAATCGTCAAAGTTTGAACTTCAAAAGCAAGCATTACATCATAGTGTTTACTCTTATTGAAATAAGAGGGGCTCGAGGAGAGACGAGAGAGATTTAAATTACCTGATGTTGATGGTACCAGGAACGCCAAGGTCTCTTGATTGGCAATCCAAGTGCTTCAACACAGTACCTAGTTCCAATCACTGGGACTCTACCATCCACATCTCCACTGTTCCAAATACGATATAAATCAGTCCACACAAGAAAAAGATAACATCAGAGTTCAACCATCAACACCATCAAGAAGACAAGAAGACACACCTAATCGAGGTGCTACTAAGAAGATCTTTAGTAGTACTAACAAGTGTTTTGGTATCTTTGAAGGAATTTTGATAATAATATGAAGTTATCTATCATCTTTATAAAAAAAAAAAAGCTCGGTCAAAAATGTGCATTGGTAGTGCTATCAACTATGAAACTTCAAGGTAGTATATTGTAACGAGTCTAAATAAATTTGGTGGTACCATAAAACCTTCAGGTGGTGCTAGGTAAGACCCGCAGACATTTCCTATTTGGAAATTTATTTGGCCACTTGATAGTGGTTTATCAGCACTCATATAAATGTCAACTATTAGTTGGTGAAGTTTTGGGAGTACTCTCTCCGTGCAAATTTGTCTATGTTTTATGTAGTGTATAGTATTAAATTTCCTAATAAATATAATAATGCTAGTAATACTAATATGGATAATCTATCATGCACTACTAAAGTTGTTGATGGTAGTCATACTTTTTCACTAGAGCCTTATCCATAATGTTCCACAATAGCATTTAGTCTATCCCAATAGGCAATAGAGATAGAAACTGTCATAGACAATTACTCCAATATTGCAGTGTGGTTGGTATATAAGCCAAATGTTTCAAAATTAAAGATGACAAAGAAAGGAAAGAGAAGAAACGTAGGCATGTGCAAGTAGCATATAAACAGCCGAGTCACAGTCAAATTTAACCTTGTTGTTTGGATTATACACTCCTTGCAGTAGCCACTGCCAAACAGCCAGCTGAATTCTATCCCCACCATGTTGGAAACTTTTCAACATTTGGTGATAGTTTTTCACAAGCATCTAATAACACAAATTATGGATAAAGCTATATTTTATCTGTTTATTTTTACTTATAGCATGGGAGAGGGGCATAGGAACCAAGGAGAGGAGAAAAATAAAGAGAAATAAAAAGAGGAATCCATGTGATGAAGAGAGAAAACAGAGAATTTAAAGCTAAAAGTAGCAGTGTTGCAAGTAATTTGTGATGGTCGTAAAAGGGAAGTGTTGCAAGAAAAAGTAAACGGACAAAGTAATCAATTAACATCCGAGAAGTTTTAATAATTTGGCCTAATGTCAAAGTTCAGAGATGTCAATCACATGAAAAGTTAGTTGATGCTACTTAATTACTGTATAATCAATGACCAATCATAAACTATATGTTTAGATTGATGAACTTATATGATAATGTGATGGACTTCTACAAAATAAATTGTGACTTTATCTTCCTTGTTAATTACCACATCGACCTAATGACATGATGGTCTTGGTTCACAAAATTATTTTTCCTAATTTCACTGTTTTATTTCAATTTTTAAGGCCACAAAAGTCCTTGCTTTTAAAGACACAATACAATTCTTACATATTTACGCGTTCTAAATCATTAATATTTAATCACTCATTTGCTTCACTAAAATTACTCAATTATGCGCCATTTTAAATAAAATTTAGCTTTAAATTCTGATATTAAAATTACATTTTGAGCCGCCCTTTAAATAGGGAACTTGCAAAAGTATTAGCTAGGTAATTCAAGAATGTATATATGAAGAGAAGGATATCTAAAAATATTTTTGCAAAGAACCGAAAACCATAAAATGATCATGAAAGTCAGGATAAAGTCACGAGCATGAAACTTATATTTCAGTGATCTACCAGGTGATATGATGAACGCTGCATTAATTTATGACAAATAACAAGAATAGTAAACTCAGATTTATGGCATCAATTATGTACCTGTAAATCCAGATCTTTAGACCACCTTGTACCAGCTTCTTGTAGATAGGTAGGACTGATTGAACTGTTATATGGTACATGCTAAGCATGGAGTCACTGAAAACGAAAGGCGGACATGGACAACATCATCTAAACAAGTTAATGCCAAGCATCTGGAAAAATTGCTTATAAATCACAAAAAAAAAAAATATAAAAGTTACGTCTCCGTTCTTTTTTGTTCTTTCTACTTTGATTTCTGTTGTCAAACTTTGGACTTTTGCTTAAAATCATTGATATTCTAAGAATCTTACTCGTATCATTGATTTGACTTCCACAGTACTTTCATAGAAGCATTATCTTGAAACTTATAGTAAAATACAATAACAGAAAATAGTCAATTTTCGTTCCTGGAAACCATGACAAGAAAAAGTAGGAAGGACAAAAAAAAATTAACAAGTCTAAATTCAAACTTACCTGCAAACATTCCATTTAACACTAGTATTTGAATTCCCTCTATTAGCATTTGCATGAAATGATGCTTGTACATCTGCCCTATTGAAGTATACTTCTGCATGATTTGAATAGCAAGGGTCATAACCCCCAGAAAAGATTCTTGCCCTCTTCAGTCTGTAGCTTCCCTCCTGTTAAGTATTTTCCAAAAGGAAAGAAAAAAGAAAGTATCATCTTAAACTTTGTACACACAAATATAAACTAAACTTATGCATGGTGCATTGTAGCTTTCCACGATGTGCGAGATAACCGTTGTAGTGACAGAGAAAAAGAGATAGATTACCTTATTAGCATAATAATAACCGTGTGATGAAGATGTGCTATTCGAAAGGCAAATAGGAGCATATATGTTGTAAAAGTCAATCTCTCGGTATTTGCCATAAACCAAATTCATGGAAGTCACACATTCATTCGACCAATCTGAGGTCTTGAAATCACACACTTCTTTAGTCTTATTATACTGTTCATCAGATATTACAGAGTGACTCCAAGCATATTCTAGCAAACCCGTAGAGTCATAAAAATCATCAGTTTCAGGATTCCCTACCTGTAAACAATATTGATTTATTTAGTTGCTTTGGATCAAATCATGAGTTATATGCTTTTTTTTTCTACAGATCTCGTGTACATGGCAGAGTACGTACCAGGAAACCTTTGAGATTAATTGTCATGGACTTAGTCTGATTCTTGTTTCTATCAAAGATAAGCTCTGCCAGTTGAGGAACGTAGTGACCTATGACAGAAAATTTTAGACAAGAAAGTGGTAAATTTGCAGTTGCTTCTAATTACTGATATACTGCAAGAAATTATCTAAATCACCTGCATAACTTTCTCCTGCTAGGTAAAAATCACGGTTCTTGAACCGTGGATATCTTTCCAACCAATTCACCAGGAAACTATATGCATCCTCGGCTTCATATAAAGAGAAAAGGTAAATGATTATTAGAATTATCTTGATAATTTCTAAGTTAAATAGTATGAAATAAAGACGAATAATATCCATGTAGTTAAAATTACCTACAAAATTATCATCTAATTTGGTGAGGTCAGAAGTCGTGTTGGTATAAGAAAATCCTACTCCAACAGGGGACTCCACGAATAGCAAATTCGCTTCTACAATAAGAACATGGTAAAGAGAGAAAAGGAGAGATCAACAACAGTCAACTTCAGTTCAATTCAAACCACAAAAAAGGAAAAAAGAAAACCAAGTTGCTGAAAGAAAGGTATGTCAGTGATAAGAGATGTTAATGACCTGCAATCCAAGAGAAGTTGTTGAAGAGCAAGCCAACACCATTCTCATCAACTTTAAGAGGACCTAATTCCACAGCTGCACCATATCCTACTGATGAACAACCAGGCCCTACAAAACCAGAAATAGACTTTTAATACTGAGTCAAAAAAGAGAACAACAAAATGTTGATGTATAGAGTCCGGCTAATTGTCTAACGGTTGGGGAACTAACAACGGAAGAAATATGTCAATAGTGCAACGTACAAAAATAAGTGAATGTGTTAACATACATACCTCCATTGAGCCAGAGCACGAGAGGTTTATCAGAGGGATTAGAAAGAGCTTCGAAGAACCAGTAGAAAATGGCCCTGCCATTATTCTGGTGGACAGTGATATAACCTGAGAACTGTGAGATGGGTGGGTTTGATGGTTGACCTGGTAAACTTAGTATCCTGTCATCTTCTTCAGACACTGACAATGTTTCTGATGCTTTAATGAGTGTAAAATAGAATACTAGTAAGATGAGAAGAAAGAAAACTTTAGTACTTCTGTTCATCATAGAAACAAGAAAAGCTACTCCTGAATCCTTATCAGTCTGTGTAGTCTAAATACATATATATAGCATGATGCAACACTTTGTTGCACACTATTCCATTACTTTTCAGAGGATAATCCTTGGGGGCACCCCATCCATTCCATAGTGGAGATCACAAATTTGCTAAAAGTAAAGGTCAGAATTGTCTTGTACCTAAAAAATATCAGTCTTGACAGAAGCCTTGTGCAGTGTAGATTTGGTTTGACTTTCCACAACATCACAGGTTAAATAATAATTTAGTAACTAAGCATTTTCTTCTTCTTTTTCATTTATTTTGAATGGGAGAGGGGAAGGAGCGAATTGCATATGTATATATCAAGGTTTGCTTAATCTATAACTATTTATAAGATTTACTCAATTTATAACCGTCTTTTCTCAACAGAAAAAAAATATATAACTGTGATAAGCTTAAAATGCATATAATGACAATATTATGGTAACTTGAAACGTATAAGTGAAATTTAGAAATGTTGAAATTAATAGGGGGATTTATTGATTATTTAGCGATCTGATACAAAAATTACGCATCTGAGTCATACAAACTTGGAGTTAGTCATATATCAGTTATGAACTTGGAGTTTCGTATTACACAATGCAGTAAGCACATCATCTTTGTTATCTATTTTGGCCATTTATTCAGCTAGAAAATAAATGGCATAGTAAAAGCTAAATGTCCAAAGTTAGGTAAGCATGCGTTCACTCCCACATTGGTTTATCTTATAAAACATGCGGTAGAAACCCACGAGAAAACTACATTGAACCACTTTACTTTAGTGGCATCAAATGTCAAGACCAGCATCACGGGATCATATCCTAGCAAAGTGCAAAGACATGGAATTATTTGCCACGCCCCCAACAAAAAAACAGATAAGAGAGAAGCGGATAACAAATCAATTTAGCATATCAATTTCACTTCCCTACTTTTCTGGAAGATTATAATCAGGCACAATACTAAGCCAGTCCACAATGGTATATAGTGGAGCACTAACTAGATAGCAACCGCCACTGAGCTTAGCATGACAGTAACCTGAAACTGGAGCCTAATATCTAGAAGCTACTTTTCTCCAAGACTCCAACAGATATATGACTTCAGAGGAAATTCTGGGGTTGAGGGAAGAGCGATGCCCGGATTTCTGTTCCGATAAAATATATGTATTGAATTACTCATGTTTATGTACATTAAAATTTATTCATGTACATTGAAACATCTAAATACAGATAGAAATAAACAGACCAGTAGTGAAAGATTTACAAATTTGCATACACGATCTTATTCAAATGGACTCAATTAGCCCGAATTAGGCAACCAGTTAAAGGTTAAGGCCAGAATGACGAATGTTCTATCAGTTACACATATAAACATCACAGAGCTTCTCCAGTCATCGCCTTCTTATTGATACTATATCAGCAATTATACACGGATTTCTGCTATTTCAAGAATTGACATTCTGCACCATAAAAAAGAATTTCCACAGATCATTATCCACGATTAGAAGATACAAGAAATATACCAGTTCTCAATATAATGAGGGAAAACAGTTCCTAATATTTACAGACTGAGACCCTCAGATTCCCACATAGCAGCCAGCTAATCTGGTCCAAGCAAGGTAGAATTTCAAATGGATTCGAGGGATAAATAATGGCGAATGGTGAATACATAACAATATAAACACATTGAAAGAAAGAGAATGATATTTTGCACATTTGAAGAAAGAACAAACACATGCTACACGTAAAAGTAAATATAGATTGCTATCCTCTCTGCCTTTCATGATTATATAAAAAACTAGGCAACACTCTCTCAATGAAAAAAAAATGTAAATCTATCAACGTAATCTTTCAGAAATTTAATATGGTAAGTCACTAATTGTAGGATGTTGAGTGGTTTGCTCATGTCTTCTGCTAAGTAATACAGCTAAAAAGGTACGTGGATATGCAACGCAAGTACTTAGGTAACAGTAGGGGATCTGAGGGATAGATCAGGAGCCAGTAGAATGGAATCAGTTTCCATCTCCTCAAACTTGCGAGTTATTGGTTTTGGGGTTTGGCGCATCATTTCATGACCTACATCACACTAACTTACTTGATCAACAGTGTATTAGGCCAGGGAGGCCATCTGTACTTCATACTTAACATTGTGGATTTAGCAAATTGGCAAACAAGAACCCTACATATTTCAAGAATCATATCCGATGTCAACTTTAAAAAAAAAAAATCACTCGTGCGCTTAACACCTATTCTTAATCTGCCCCTTTTGAAGGTACTCAATGCCAGTAACCTAGTACGTTTTTTTCCTGAAAATCCCTCATACAGCCATACATATTTTATGTTTTAAAAGCTGATGCTTATTTTTTGGTGAAAAATGATAATTAACTATTACATACCCATGAAAAGGATAAGAACTGATACCAGATTCACATAAATCATTTGATATACAATAAGAAGTCAAAACTATCGTTGTTTTGCAATACACCTGCATTCATGAACTGATGCTACGTACTTTACTTGAAAACTCTTGATTCTTGACCCTTAATCTTACCTAAACTTAACTGATCTCATTGGCCATGATCTGAACTTACTTTAGTTCTAAAATGAACTAATTTGACTGGTAAGTGAACTGATATGAACTAATTAGACCTAGAATTCATCTTTACCGATGAAATGAAAGGGGCCTGATAGTTGATACAACCTATAAGAATATAAGATATGTCAACACAAAGTGATGCTTCTTTATGATCTAGTCCTAATCTATTACTTAATGTTTTTTCGGAGTACTTTCTCAACTCTTTCTCAACTGATGGAATCACTTATTAAATTAATTTAGTGTTGATCACACAGCTAATGCTTTATGAAAATCATGAGAAGGATTCCAGATTAAAAGTTCCAAGAAGCTGAGGCACCAGACATGGTAACCACAAAAGATAGGAATCAGGAACTTCTACAAAATATATCTAAACCTCAAGTTACTGTCCTTGAAAATATCCACAAAGTAAGATGAATGACATGTAAGAAAGAACAAGACGAAAGATTGCATTAATTATATGGTACCTTCATGGTTAATTAGACACCTCATACACTAATATCAACTATTGTAATGGGTAATTCCTTATTTGTGAGATTGTGACGGGTAGATTGTGTAAAGCTCAAAGTCAGTAAAAGCCTCATGCATCATAGACGTAAAATGCCTTGTAAATTTTCACTAAAGACATTTAGAGAGAAAGCAATTGGCCCGGTTTCATAAAATAATAGATTTACGTTACCTTGCTCTTGCTAGAAAAATAATCCTTAGCAGAGAATTCTGAAGGTGATGCTTACTACCAGCAGTAGGCCATCAGGCAGTTGACCCCAGAGGTAATAAGGCCATTTCAATATCTTCAGCTTCATCTTCATCTTCTGATTTCCTTCTGAGTTTGAGAGGTCGACAAATAAATCTGAAGAAGCGACTTAGTGGATCCTGCAGTCCGTCCACCTCATAGTGTCCAAATCGCCAATCCCGGTCAGCATAAGGGCGCCACATGGGTTCATCAAGACCCCCTTTAGAATCCAAAAATGGGATATTAATTGCCAATTTACTATGGTATACTATAAGATGAAAGAACTCTTTCTACAGTAGTTACTGAATATCATATTGATTATTTTCTGATTGAAAGTAAATAGATGAAAGGAAAACCCATACCCATGTTCGACGAAAAGTAGATTGGGACAAAATATAAATACACACTCGTAAGAACTATAACTGAGTTGTATGAAATGAGTGGACTTCTTCCTTCCTAGTTGCTATTTCATGCAGAAGAAAATAGATTATTTAAGCATAATTAGCCCATCCTCTAATAAAAGATAATACTTTAGAGAAGAAACCCAAAGCATAAGAAAGTTTATCTATAAGTACATAACTTATTCCCATGACGTACTTGTGAGTTGTGACATGCCCCCATTGTCCTACTTTACAGGTATGTTCAATCAAAAAACAATATCACCTAGCAAGCCATTCTGATCTACTATACATTTCAGATCAAGACAGAGCTGAAGAGAGCAGAAAATCAGTTTCAGTCAAGTACAAGAACATGGTCATGGTACCTGCATACATTAAACCATGTTTATCTACAGCTCGATAAAAAGGTCTGGTCTTTCTTCCTTTAGCAGCTTTACGCAATTCATTCCATGCTCGAGCCCGATCTTGTTGTGTCACTATGCCTGTTGTTGCCACCTGTAATTAACACAAGGAAACCTGAGAATTGAAAATGGCAAGATAGCTGCTAGTGTCAAAGCAAAAATAAAAAGGAAAATGGACAAAAGGTGGATCATCACTTTGGAAAATAGATGGTATGAAGGTCGTGGGATTCGAGCGAGATTATTGGCACGATCAACTGCTACAAGTCCAAACTTAGGTCCATATCCATCCGCCCATTCCCAGTTGTCAGAAATTGTCCAGAAGAGATAACCAAGAACAGGGACACCCTGCATGACAGATATAAAAGATATGAGAGATAGTAAAGGTAAACTCAACTTAAAATATTTTACAAAGTAGAGTCACAGTCAGAACCATGATCATGGCACCATAAATAGCGAGTAAGTGCTCCAGTAAGTATGGCCGCCTAATTAAGTCAGTCTCATCAGAGACCCCATTTTCAGTAATAATAAACGGTATGTTTAAATGCTTGTATCTCTCATGGAATTGAAGAAGCATACGGAATAAGCCATCAGGATAGACCCCTCGCCCAGACTCACTATATTCATCCGTCTCTGATAGCTTTAGTCCAGCACCACAGACAACTTCCTGATGAGCAAGCACACCAAATTACTGAAAAAGTTAATCAGATTCTTTTGTAAAAATATCTTTCAGAATTCAGGGAAAAACAAATTAGCCAAGGTCAACAACCTGCCCATAATAGTTTAACCCAATATAGTCCATCTTCCCAGATATACTGTCCATATACGGGTAAATGGTCATGGAGTTGGCGAATGTGACAGCAGCAACATCAAAGAGACCATAGGGTCGCATAAATGAGACGTGATGAGAAACTCCCACGAGTGCCTTTGGTAATTTGCTGCAACAAAAGTTTTAGAGTCAATCACTACTGAAATATGCTTCCAGAAGCTTGATCCTGTTGAAAGAAAATTATTGTTTTCTCAATAGCAGAATAAAATTGTATCGATCACCAAGAAATGACATTTGAACCACCACAAGGCAGAACATCTGAAACTTGAGGGACCTCGTGGTGATGAAGTCTGCTCCCCTTTCTGACAGTAACATTATAACCTCTAGTGATCATGAACCAAGCCAGGGTATGTTCAACAGCAAAAAGAAATACTTCCATAGAACACATGATGCAGCATATAGATGAGAGTCCATGATCACATCATCCATATAAAATAAAGCATGATTCAATCTTTGTTGCATCTAATCTAGTCAGTGTTTCAGGAGTACTTGTCAGTAAAAAAGCCTTGGCTTGATTTCAAAAGTCTGCAGGAGATTAACCTGTGTTCATGGATGTAATCATATGCTTTTGAGTGTGCAATGGCCATCCAGTGCATGGCTTGATTAAACACACCAGTCGGTAAAGCAGAAGTTGCAACCTCCAGCATGTCAGGATTACCGCCAGGCCAGGCACCAGTACAGTATGTCAGCATACAAAAGACGTGAGGCTCATTAAATGTTACCCAGTAGTCTACCACATCTGAAACACTATCAACAACAAGCCTGCAACAGCAAAGCACAGACCAAGTGTTACTAGCAGAAATTCATATCAAGAGATTCAAATATATTGTGCGATATAAATAAAAGCTCAGCATAACAGCTCCCACCCGAGAAGCCAGTATTAGAAAGCAAAATATGGATGCTATTTCATTGAATATTACCTCGCATGCACATTGATTAATAATAAACCTATTCTGTGACCTTCAGTTAAATAATGAAATTCTAATAATAGACTTTTAACATCAACTGTTCAACCGGGTAGATGCTCTCCAAAGCAGAATAAGTTATTTAATTTGGGTGAATCTAGCTTCCAGGATTCTATCAACTGTAGTTTTATAACTGATACAATGAAGTCTAGACTCCAGCAGAATTAAAAGGAAAATACTAGAATGTTTCCCCAACCCTCAAAAACATCTAAAACATCTTATTTTTTGGGACAATTATAGAAGTCAATCTATAACGATGGACTAAAAAATCAGCAAAAGTTATGATTATGATACTTATCTCAGAATCATTAGATAGCCAATAATATTTGGTCAAACTAAACAGATTCTGATTCAAGCAGCATTGAGATTTCTCTCCTCTTCCCTTGTCTCTGTCCAAAGAACATCTTTGATAAGTTCTCAAAAGAATTAAGAAAAAGGAGAGGTTAAAAAAGATACGATCAGCTCACACGGAAGTTGAACTTCCCCTTCTATACATTGGAAGCATTTCCTTTTCGCAAGACAAGATTTTGTATCTCACCAAACTCTTGTCATTTAGTCTACACACCAAGACACTATGTCTTCTCTCCTCGCCTCCCCTACCCCTCTCCGAATATCTTGTAACCTTCTTAAAAGAATAATAAGAGAATCCAGAAGATGAAACAGTTGTCAGCTCACAAGAAATTTAAGATTTCCCTATCTATACATCAGCAGCATTTCCTTTGCAACAGAAGTTTATGTATCTCACATAATAGTGGGTTTGATTGACCATAGAACTCCTGACTCATTATTTCCACCATATCAAAGATTCAAGAGTAATAATAGTTGACTATTCCAATTTTCATCCACTGGGAAACAGTAAGGTCTCAAAAAAATGCAGACAAAGCTATGGCCATTGTTTTCTTCTCGATAAGAAATTTTTATTAACATAGGAAAAGGCAAGTACATAAATATATGATAGGGGGTCCCACTGCTTATGCCAACGAAAAAGTTAGTGTGACAATCATAATTTGAAACCACATATATGATCATCAAGGGATAAGGATGAAGAAAAGAAAAGGAAGAAGACCTAGTAAAATGCATGAAGTAATCAACAGTCTTCTCCAGTTTCCACCCTCCATAGTCTCCAGCCCAAGGAGGAAGGGAATGGTGGAACAGTGTCAGCATCACCTTCATTCCATATGACCGGACCCTATGAATGATCCATTTGTACCGCTCTAATGCTGCAAAATTAACCTAAAAGTACAACGATATTCAAACGTTAAGGATAAGAAAAAAGATGGTGTATTTTAAGGTTTCAGTATATTTGATCACGTATAAAGACAGCTGAGTGAAAATAGTCAGGAAACATTAAAAAAGAAATCACGATAAATCATGTTTTATTAGCTCCGTCCTTCATGTTGTCATAAATAGCATAAGGGATATAAGAGCATATGGGAAATACAGGGGGCATACAAGACAAAGATCTAAAAACAGGACTTACCGCTTCATTCAATTCACCAGTTGGCTCTTTCGGCATGATTCTTGACCAATCAACACCCATACGAAATACAGTCACACCAGTATCTTTGGCAAGCTTGAGCTCTGTATCAGGATCAGACCAAAACCTTAGTCTCTCCTTCCTGATACAAATTTCAAGCAAAATAAAAATGCTGTTCCAGATAGTAATAAGAACCGCAAGCTGATAGCCTCTAGTTAGACCTATACAGATATAGAACTTCAATACATGAAACAACGGAAAGTTTAAAAGCGTTGATATATCAACTTACGGGTGTGGAACATTGTGCCATGCAGCCACATTATGGTCAGATTCACTGATTGGAGCTTCATCTTCTTCTTGTTCTTCAGTGAGCTTCTCAAATCCTCTTATCATTGCTTCCATAGCTATCTTAAGACTTTTCTTTTTGTTTGATCTTTCCTTTGCTTCTGCAGATAAAGCTGGTTGTGAGCCACCATCTCCTGCAGCTGAAGCTAAAATAGCATCAGCTGGTTGCCGTTGGGAAGACTCGGATACGTCACCAAGCTTTTCTTCTGCAAATTGAAGCCAAGCATCATTGAGCTTATCCTCCACATGAGCCGGTGCAGTTGCCAATCCAAAGAAGAACTCAACTTCGCCATCTGAAAAAAATATTATATATATACATATAACACTGATGAGTGCAAAGAGCTTAGTCTTCCTTCAGAAAAGGAAGAAAACAGTTAGTAAATGAGAAAAAGTCTTAGGAGTCACAAAATCTCAAAATTCGAATTTGAAATCTAATGCACAAACAGGCTTACTGAATGGTAGTGCAGTGGTAAAATAATGAGCTCTGCCATGCTATTTGCTCCAAGGAAGTAATCTAACACAATGAGATATAGGCCTTGTTCTTTTTATGCATGAGATATAGGTCTTGTTCTTGTCACCTTAGATGAATAAATTTTGGGTAATATAAGTTCGGATAAGTTTAAATAAGGGCCAAGAAGTTCATATAGAGGCCAAGTTAATTCACAACTACAAATAAGTTTAATAAAGGGTTATTAAGTTCATATAAGGGGCCAATACGTTCAAATGACGATTTTAAAGGTCAAAAATGTGAAATAAATGAATATTGAAAAAAACTCCATGACTACTACAAGCTAATCGTCTATCAAATAGCTAAGGGTACAATGTCATTAGAACTCTGAATCCACTTTGAATCATCTCGCCAACACCATTATTACAATAAAACATGTTACCTTATATAATGTTGCTTTTACTTAAACAATCCCCTATTTCAAATAGCTTTTCATTTAGAAGTACCAATATAATACTTCCTCTGTCCAAAATTAAACATCCAAGTATACTGTTTTTGGGATGTCCGCAAATATATGTCATGTTGCCTTATTATCATTATTTGGAGATAATAGATTCCCCTAATTTGTTACCTCCTCTCCCTCCTTAAGTAACAAAGTCTATTTGTTGGTGGTAGTGGTTTCCTTTCCCTTTCCATTTCAAATCTTGAGCCAAGTACCCAATAAAGATAAAACATTTTCTTATCATTCCACTCCTCTACTTGATTCCATTCCGTGACTTGAACCAAACATACTCTTATATTGTTCATTCCTTAATGTGTTGGTTTCACCTTACATGTAAGAGTATATCTATACATATGCAAAGTTAAAGTTTTGTTCCTTAAATAGTACTCCCTCGGTTTCACTATAATTTATAGCCCACTTTGGTTTCCATCAAAACCAAAGAAATGGAAAAAATTTAACCAAAAGAAAAGGGTTAAGGAGAGAAAAACAATTACTAAAGTAACAAGACGCGAGTATTTAAGTAAAAAGATGTGGTAGGCCTCACGTCCCAAAATAAAAAGAGTGAAGCCAGTAATTGTCATACGTAATGAGCAAATGCTTGTGACTCGAAAGGGAGCATTATTAATAGTCTCATCATACATGTCCAAATTGTTACGTTTCACAATTGTTCCACTAATTTTACGCATAACCTAAGAAAAAAAAAAAAACTTCACTACGATAGAAACTCGCCATAATTTCAACACTCAGTACAACAATCTAACACATTAATCAAAATTCAAAACAACAACAATTAAACTAATAAATCAACAAACGCAATAATAAACGACTTAAACATAATTGAACAAGTAATACACAAATAAAGTCAGAAAACTAAAAATAATAATAATTAACCTGAAGGATTGACGTTGAACAGAGCAAGATTTTCAGCAGACTCATCAATAGGAGAATCAAAAGAGCAGAGATTTTTTTTGCGGAAACGAGAGAAAGAGAAAGTATTTGCTGCAATCGTTAATGATACTAATACTCCCGCAAGTTTTGTCGCCGATATTATCAGCCCAACTATGGCCATTATTCAGCCAGCAAATGAGGAGAGAGAAAGAGTGGAAAGAAGAAAAAAATGGCGGAAGAACAATAACATAGGAGCCACTAATTTTGTGTATTTTATTATCAGGAAGGATATGTTATATTTTGGGTTTTTTTAACATAATGTTTTTTATTCGTACGATATCGAATTTATTTGAATTGCCGGTAAATGTAGTCTAACGGATGCAAGTTTTGTGGATGATACCAATCCATCATGATTCATGTGATGTGATACGACATACGAGTTTCTGGATGTGTCATCTAGTAGGGAGTAGGGATGTCAGTGGGTAATGGACCCTACCCGAATCCATGGATCCAAATCCGTTTTTAGCGGATTTGGATCCTCAAATTTTGGACCCTACGGATCCGGGTAGGATATGGATCCTTGTTTCTGGAAACGGATCTGGACCGGGCCCTAAATTATTACCCGGATCCATTACCCGTTTTTTAAAGTTATTTTAAAATATATAATTAAAAGGGTAAAAATTAATGTTAAACTCTTAATGTTATTTATGCTCGGATTTGTTATATAAAGGTTGAATGATGCTTACTTCAACATCGATAAATGAAAATGTTAAATGGCGTTGTTTTTTTCTTTAAAATCTCTAATTATTGTGAAAATTAGGGTCGTTTAAAGAAAATAGGTTAGGATCCGTTTCGGACCCGAATCAGGATCCATTGGATCTGGATCTGGATCCTCATTTTTATTACCCAGCGGATCCGGGTAAGATCTGGATCCTTGCCTAAAAAACGGATATGGATCTGGATCCTAGAGGACCCTGTCCAGATCCTACCCATTGCCATCTCTCGTAGGGAGGGAGACCGATGCATACTCATTATATAGACTATTCGTTAGAAATAGACAAATAAAAAATAATGAACTCCGTTGACTTGTAATTATTTATTCACAAATTATTAGAATAGGTGGTCTAATTTTAACATAAAATTAGACGAATTCAATACTGAATTTTTATACCAAGTCCCTTCCCTTTTACTCTAACCTAACACTATCCTAGTCATCCCTTATCTTCTCTTTCCTTTGTTTTCTTGATTCTCGAATTACAACAAACAATTTCAAAAAATAACTCGATAGTCTTATCAAACGAATTAAACTAGTCACTAAATAAATTAAATTAGTCACTGAATGGGTTAGAGAATGTCATTACTAAATATATTAAACTGGTCACGAAATAAATTAAACCGGTCCCTACATAAATTAAACTGGTCCCTACATAGATTAAACTGGTCACAATATTAAGAAAGGTGACAGGTTCTCTTTTTAATATTGCGTTTGGGCCATGCCTAATTTTAAACTAAAAGTAGTTGGTCTCTTACAAGACCAACTGTTATTTATTAATGTCTATCTCTAGTGGTAGATTACTCACTGGGTAGACAAAGTTTATTTACTATTCAGGGTAGGGAGTACCTTTCTTATTCTTAATCATTGATTCATTGTTTAACTTTTTAAGGTTGTGGTGATGTCTTCTTCTTTGTTCTTATTGTTAGGTTATTTCTTTGTTTTGAGAAGCATACTCTTTGTCTACATTTTATTTATTGTGTTTGAATTTGCACAAAAATTACTTGCTACATTATAACTTTATGGAAAAATAATATTATTACAGAATTACTTCTTCTGTATTTATTTACTTGCTACATTTGTTTTTACACAGTTTTCATCTAAGTAAAAATTTGATATCATAAATCTATGTGTCGAGACGCGTCTAAGAAGACTACACATAATTATACTTTTACCTATAAATAAGTAAAAGTTGATAAACTTTTAATTACTCGCGAAAGGGATATGGTAAGTAAATAGAGACGGAGATAGTATATACTCCCTCCGTTTCTTTTTAATCTACACACTTTCCTTTTTAGTCTGTTTTTTTTAATCTACTCACTGTTGCTTTTTCTATTTTTGGTAACATGTCACATCTACTTTCTCCTCTTTTTCCACCCATGTCATCTACTTTTTAATATTTTAACTCACTTTTCAATTTCTCTCTCCACCTTTTCAGTTTCTCTCTCATACTTTTACACTTTCTCCTTGGTTCTCCCCCAAAGTGAAGTGAGTAAATTAATATGAAACAGAGGGAGTAGTTAAGAAGACAATGTACATAAAATAAAGAGGAATATTATTGGCGAGCTCTTTAGAGGAGCTCATCCAAAGAAGCATCATTAAGCTTAAAGGAGGACAAACAAGTTTATACAAATTATCGTTCTTACTCCACATGTTAGCTTGTCACTACTTTTTTTAGAGGAAAAATAAATTTTGATTATTTGAAAAACATATGGTATCTACAGTAGTTTTAAAAAAGGAAATATAATCTAATTGGATCAAATAAAGTTTGTTCTTTGTTGTGACTATGAATTATGATGACGTGAACCAAAAACAACAATACAACATACTTATCATTTGTTCGTCGAATCATGCAGCCTTTCAAGAGATTGTTTATCAAATTGAACATAATTTTGAGAAAAATAATTACATTTATTTGACTATATGGACTGCAGATGAATATTTATATTACTTATTACAAAATTGTATGTCAAACTTCAATTACTAATCTCCCACAAGAGAAGAGAAAGAAACTCAAACTTCAAACTCCCATTTTAGCTTGTGGAGACAATTTAACCTAATAATTATAGTTAGGTAGAAAGTTACGAAAAGAAAGAGAAAGGAGCACAAACAGAAGAACATAGTGAATAAAAGTGAATACTGGGGCTTACCGTCATCAAAAAGGATAGTGGCAATACTAAATTAGCTGGAAAAAATACAATTTTATTTAGAGGGGAGAGAAAGGAAAAAAAAGGCGGCCGAAAGATATTGGAGGTGTTCACGTCAATACTTGATTTGCAAAATAAATGGAGAAGTCCCCTACTTTTTAAGGCACATTTGACAACATCCCATAATAGGCAACCAACCCAAATAAAGAAGAGACGAGAAATGGCAGAGTGGTTTAGCTTCACCTAGCCGTATTACCAATACTTTAGTTAAAATAAAAACCCTAATTCAAGTCCCAATCGATGGAAAAAGTTTTGATATGACAAAAAAAAATCCAAAAAAGTAGGGGACATATATTAATTTTTCGACAACTTTGCCAATTCTAGTAAAAAAACCTTTTAGAGACATCAATCTCCAAAACTCGATTCATCTATCGGATTATCCTTTGCTTAGATTCCTTAATCTTAGAACTCAATCACCGCTACTTATACAATCAATAAGTGCATAATATTACTCCATCCCTTTTAAAAATATAAGACGCGCAATATTCAAGCTTAAATTTTTACGGTTAATTACTTTCAGTTCATGTTAATAAAATAATAAGAATATAATATTATTATATTTTACAAGACGAATGTAGTTATGTAATTTTTTACATATTTTGCAATTTTTTTGTAAAGTTTAACCGCATTCCCAATTATTAACCTTCAAGGAGTTTATGAGAAAAGATATGATAAAAGAAATATTAAACAATAAAGAGAGAGAAAAAGAAGGAAGAGATAGTGTGTTGCGTACTTTATAAAGATGAACCATTCTTGAATTATTTTTTCTGAAACATAGAGTTCGGTGGCAGATTTGGGAAATGGGAAAGACAAGTGACGAAAAGTCATTGGTTCTTGTAAGGTTTGGCCGTGTGGGTATGGTAAATAGTAGGAGAGGAAACGATGACCCAAAAATTGGTCTAACAATTGGGAGTAAGAAAATAGAAATACTTGAGTAAGTTAAGTACAAGTGACGTAGAGGATAGGGAAAGTAATAAAATACTTGATCAAAGAGTTCAAAGAGTTGGGTTTGCTCTAAAAGCCCTCTAAATGTCTAAGAATTTTAAACTACTAGAGGCAACTTCTAAATCCTACCTACTTATCCACCCACCCCAAGTACCCAACTACTATCACTAATTCACTATAGTAGTCTCAGAGTGGGCTAACTACCTTCTCTCTTCGCAATCTCCTCTCACCATTGTTCACCTTTTCCCTCAAACTTTAAACTACATTGCTACATTGTACAATACAAATTTAAATCTTTAATCTTTACTATACAACTTTGTGTTCTTCTGAGTGTATAGGCGGAAAAAACAATGTTGTATATGAGATCCATACGCCACACTCTAAAACCTCAAATTTTGGGGTTCCATTGTTGTTGGTATTCTTCTTCTTCATCTTCTGCATCTGCTGCTGCAATTGAAGCTGAACGAACTATTAAAGATGGACCCCGCCATGATTGGACTCGCCAAGAGATTAAATCCATCTATGATTCTCCTGTTTTAGACATTCTCTTTCATGGGGTAATAATTTATACATTCTCTCGTTTTATATCGCAATTATTTTAAGCATGTATGTTTGTTTCTGCTTGAATTTGTTGTTCTTGTGTTGATTGATTGATATGTGAAAATACCCACTTTTTATTTGAAGAATTTGGTATATGAAAAAGTTGGGTCGTGGACTCGTGGTGTAGTTTAAGTTTAACTTTATGGGGTTTGGGAAACTTGCAGTTGCTTGGTTTAATGGTTGGTTGTTTTTGAAAAAGTTCTGATTTTGCTATGATAAAGTAGAGATTTTTGTCTTCTCAATTTTGTTAGTGTGTGATTTGCTTTCAAATTTTGTTCCTTGATGCTTAATATTGCTTGTGTTTGATTCTTTGAATTAAAGTATTTTGTAGACTGAGTAAAATCAGACACAAGAAGAAATAAGTATCTTTAGCAAAGTAACTTTTTGATGGAGAAAGGAAATCTTTACTTGATGAATTTTCTGGATGATTGGCTATGCTTATCCGTTGGTAGACAAAATCATGTGCTTGTGCTGTATGTAATTTGTGATCTTTTTGGAGCCTCTCTAAGCTTCAAATATTGCTTTCCTCGGCCATTTCTAAGCGAGGTCTTATTATATCAAGCTTTTTATATCATTGTTGAGCGCCTGTATAACAGTACTGATTTGCATATGTAGTTTTACTACACAAGGTTGGTTGTGATCATCTTGCTAGATAGGATATTTCCATGAGAACACGATTGAAGGCTGGTCATTGCTGATATACTTTCCCTCCCCTAGTGAGTGCGCAAATAGAAACAATTAGAAAAAGTGAATGTTTCACCTTCGTAACTCCAAATGAGTATCCACTATAATACTCCAACTACTTCACGAATTGGTAACCATAGGCTTCAATCAAATTTAGTTCTTTAAGTTCTGTGGATCAAGAACAGGTCTAGAAAGGAAAATAGCTCTTGAATAATGATATTAGGTTACTGTAGGCTTCAAGCAAACTTAGTTGTTTTAGCTCGGTAGAAAAAAAATACTTTTTCTCAGAATCTTATTGCTATTCTTTATCATGGGTCAATGTTTTTGTTGTATTGTTGAGTTTATGCATAATCTTTTTGCTTTTGGTGCTGGCTGCCTCTCTTGTTGTTTTCGCTGTATCTTTATAAAACAAAATAATATTGCCAACTTATTTATATCTCAATTTATCTTTGTTTGTCTGATCGTCCACGTAACCAAATTACCCTTCACTAATGGAGAATATTGTTATGACTTTGTTATCGAAAAATTGTATGGCAGGCCCAAGTTCATAGACACGCTCACAACTTTAGAGAAGTTCAACAATGCACTCTTCTCTCTATTAAGACTGGAGGCTGCAGTGAGGATTGTTCATATTGTCCCCAGTCTTCTCGATATGGCACTGGAGTAAAGGCTCAAAGGCTTATGAATAAGGACTCAGTCATAGAGGCAGCAAAAAAGGTGAGATTTTTCTATTTTTTATATTATTTTATTTATCAGACACTGTGACTAAGTATTTGAATGAGTAAATCATTTGTTTCTATATCTGTTTTACTTTCAAATGATGAAATAGACATTGGATTAATTACCCAGACTGCGCATGAAGAAACAATAATACCAAATATACTATGGATTTTATGTAATTAACTCTGGCGATTCAAGCCAGATCCAAAGTCTTGGTTGGGTGAAGAAGGGAATATTATGAGCTGGAACAAATTGATGGGCCTGTTTAATTTTGTTAGAATGTTAGCTATAATGACTATCAATGGTTTTGTGGGCTCTAGAATAGTGTTCTGCTGCATTACTGAATTGTATTCGGTTTTATAACACGCTTCAAGTAACTGCCTAGGGGTTATATTGGCCAACGTCTTCATGCATGAAGCATGGTACCGCTTATCCTGCTTCCGATGCATGGATTTTTGGGATCCCTGACAACAGAAAAAAATTTAGTTGTGTGAGTCGTTTAACTGAGCTTCTCACTGCATATAAATATGTAACCAGACTAAATATTTAAGGTTTTGCACTTCCATGCATTATATCAGAAGGACAATTGTTGTTATATACTTTGAGGATCTTGTATGTATACATGTTGTGGTAGTCTGTTAGGAATCGAAGATGGATTTAAATTACATGGTGCTGTGAACTCAGGCAGCTCATATGCATATAGCAATACTAACTCCTGCTTTTCTGACTCTTTTATCAACTTTTGCAATACAATTGTCTGGCTGCAATTATTTCTTGTGTCCTATGGAAGAGACTATACTGAGTGCAACTGTTCCTCTTGTATGGATCTAGTTCTTCAAATATGAAAAATAGCAGATCTTCATCAGTGAAACGTACTGAATTCTTCTGGAGGGAAGAGGATTTCGTCTCTGACCTTACCCAGCTACCCTATCTAACAGGCTAGGGAGGGAAAGGGGATGGGGTCTGGAGGTCAATAGGCAATAATATCTGTTAGATCTTTCTCATCCCAAAAAGAATAAAAAAGTAATGAACTATACTGTTGGGACTATGCTCTGCTCTGTGAGAGATACGTGACAAATGAGTTGAGCTTTATGTTTGGCTAATGCTCGTTAGTATCTGTCTATCTGAAATTTTAGGGGAAAATGTTGGGATGGCATAATATGATGATATACTCTCATGGCAAAAGTTATTGCTTTTCTAATTTGTTCCTTCAAGTGCATAGTGTGGATTTTCTTCTTCTATATCTATGTTGTTTATTGTCGTCTTTCCTACTCTGGCAGGCAAAAGAGGCTGGAAGTACACGATTTTGCATGGGTGCTGCCTGGAGGGACACCGTAGGGCGGAAGACTAACTTCAACCAAATTCTTGATTATGTGAAAGAAATAAGGTGATGATAATTGATTATTCCAATATGATATGCTATGTGGTAAAGTTTTCCCCCCTCCCCCCTCCCCCCAAAAAAAAGGAAGGGAAAATTCGACATCATTAATCCTAACTTTGGGATGTCTTCCCATATTAATCCCAAATTTGATTTATATGTATAAGCCCAAGTTTGGGAATACACTTCCTATATTGGTCTCAATTCAATGGGTAAAAGAAAAGCAGGTGTAATGCTTTAATTGGCCATGACGACCTTCGTAGTTATCAAGTTACCTTCGTATTCTTGATATCGTAGTAAGTTGTGACTTTGCTTATAAATGGTTCAAAAGAAAGGGAAAAACAAATCTCATGAAGACGACCTTTACGTCTGCTACTCTTTCTCTCTCTCTCTCGCTCTTTATTTTATTTTTACTTTTTTTTTTGGTGTTGTCATTCCTAATCCCTATAAGATTAGATATGCCTCTGATCCTTGGTCTTCTCAGCATAGTCTACAAATTCTAAACAGTTGATGGTGTCTTACTCCTGTTTCCTGGATGAAATTGGTAACACTATTAATTTAAGCCTCTTGATCTCACACTATTGCACGCATACCATGGCCCACATACACTGAGAATGTAGAGCATACTATTGCATACTGTGGAATGAAGCCCTTTCTGCCACATTGGAGTATGCGCTGTTGTGGAAGGAAGACAGCACAAAGAGGAGAGATATTGACGAATAATTGGAAACACCGTGTCTCAGTATAGTTGATGGTTTCCCGAGTTGTTCAGACCACTTATCTAGAGCTTGAGGGATTAAAATTTTTTTTTTATACCTCTGTAGTCTGTAGATAATTAGTTACTGCTGCAGTTTTACTATTCCAGGTTAAGCTGAAACTGATTAAGCTATGCTTTCTTTTCTGACAGGGAAATGGGCATGGAGGTCTGCTGCACCTTGGGCATGTTGGAGAAGCAGCAGGCACAGGATTTGAAGAAGGCAGGTCTTACAGCATACAATCATAACCTTGATACCTCAAGAGAGTTTTACCCAAATATCATTACAACTCGTTCTTATGATGAGCGACTGCAAACCCTTGAGTTTGTACGTGATGCTGGGATCAATGTTTGTTGTGGTAAGTACATATCAAGAGGTGGTCAACATATATCTTAGGCCATAACGGAAGTACATATCTAGTTTCTCTGTGCTCCCACTGTCAGTTGTAAGCGATCACTTGAGAAATTCTTTTTGAGTTCATTGAACTGTTAAATCCTCTAAGCTTTATACAATTATGAAGTATTATAAATGTAGTCTGGTTTTCTCAGACCACTGAATTTGATGCAAAAGTTCAATTGATTATAGGTGGTATCCATGTTTGTGACGATGTACATGATCTTCAAGTTGGATATATGTTTATTTAGTTGACGTTGGAAATTTATTTGCTTTAGGAGGAATAATAGGGCTTGGAGAAACAGCTGATGATCGAGTAGGTTTGCTACATACGCTGGCTACTTTGCCTTCACATCCAGAGAGTGTTCCAATTAATGCACTTGTTGCTGTAAAAGGCACTCCTCTTGAAGATCAGAAGGTAACTTTACTCCCTTTATGATCTCTAAAATCTCTATCAGTAGAATTATATTGTAGTAATGCTTCCTGTGGTGTCTGGACTGGAATGAGGTTCTTCGTGTTAAATTGAGCTAAATGATAAGTTTTCCCTCCCCTTTTTTGGGACCTTTGGTTTTCAAAGTGGGCTCTGAAATGTACTAAGCCCATGAGAATGTAGGGTCTGATATTGAGCTTGAAAGTTTTTGACAAATGACTTTGGATTATGCATTAATTTGTGTTCACCTCCTTATTCAGCCAGTTGAAATATGGGAGATGATCAGGATGATAGGAACAGCTCGCATAGTGATGCCAAGTGCCATGGTGAGGCTATCAGCCGGGAGGATCCGATTCTCGATACCCGAGCAAGCATTGTGTTTTCTTGCTGGCGCAAATTCCATCTTCACTGGTGAGAAGCTGTTAACCACCGCTAATAATGACTTCGATGCTGATCAACGCATGTTCGATGTTCTTGGTTTAATTCCTAAACCTCCTAGCGTAGATGATTCAGAAGCAGATGATTGCGAGGTAGTTGCATCTAGTTCAGGTTAAGAGTCCAGGTGATGTCTTTAGTTTGTGGGGGTACTGCTTGGCTTTTGTGGTTGAGTTAATTATACCTTCACATCATTACTTTTGTTTTCCACCCTTTTTCTTAGTAAGGTAGATTTTGGATGCATAAAACTGATTTTAATGTATCGATTCATTGCTTGGAAATACAAAGTTCGGAAAGAAAGTCAATTCTGACCCTACGATTTGTGAAAAACAAGGGTGTTGGGAAAATGCTATATGAATTAGAATGTCCGTTGTAGTATTGCATGTTTCAAGTTTGGAAATTCTACAATAGAGTCTAACAGTGTATGATAGAGCGCATTTAAAACTGTACGTGGATACAAACTTCGTTAAAAAACCTCTATTTTTTATTAGTCACAACATTAGCTATGATAGCTAGACAGGTTGAATGTGGTGCACTGCAAGGTATTCGGGTTGCTAGAAATGCTCCTGGTATTATCTATCTGTTATTTGCAGATGATAGTATTGTGTTTGCTCGAGCTCGTGAAGAAGATTGCCATAAAATCATGAGTATCTTACAATGCTACGGTGAAGCTTCGGGACAAGTGGTTAATTTAGATAAGTGTCAGCTCACTTTTAGTCCCAATGTTGATGATGTGGTGCGAACAAGACTTACTGAAATTCTAGGTGTACATGTGGTGCAAACTCCCTCGAGGTACCTTGGCCTCCCAACGGTCATCGGCCAGTCTAAGGTGGTTTTTCAAATGATCAAAGAAAGATTTTGCAAGAAATTAAAAGGGTGGAAGGAAAAACTCTTATCATTTGCAGGTAGGGAGGTTCTCATTAAGGTTGTTGCCCAAACCATTCCTACCTATGTGATGAGCATTTTTAAACTCCCTGTTACTTTATGTGGTGATATTCAATCGATGATCGCTAGATTTTGGTGGGGTGCTAAGGAGGATGAGAGGAAAATTCATTGGGTTTCTTGGGATAGAATGTGTAGCTCAAAGAATGAGGGAGGCTTGGGATTTCGGCATGTTGAAACTTTTAACGAGGTGTTGCTTGCGAAACAAGTGTGGCGATTACTGAATAATTCAGAAAGTATTGCAACAAAAGTGCTAAAAGCACGCTATTTTCTGAGATGCTCCGTTCTTGACGCTGTGGTTGGATACAATCCAAGTTATACTTGGAGGAGCATGGTTGGCGTAAAATGGGTCATCAAGGAGGGGTGTAGGTGGCGTGTTGGAAGTGGGGCTGATATTGCAGTATGGTCGGCTAAATGGTTGAAGGAGGGGCCTACTATGAAAGTTATTTCACCTAGAGGGAACTCAGATGAGAATTTGAAGGTCATTGATTTGATTGATTGGGAGAGGGGCGCTTGGAATGCTCAGATTGTGAGGGACACTTTTTTAGAGTTTGAAGCGGACAAGATTCTACAAATACCATTGGGTGAGTCTCCTGTCTCATATTGTTTGGTTTGGAATTATGCCAAGGATGGGTTTTACTCCACACGCTCGGGGTATCACTTCATTCGATGGTTTAAGATCCTTGAAGAACGCTCTTCGCCATCCTCATGCTCTTACCCGTGGAAGCAAATATGGTCTTTGTTCCTTCCTCCTAAGGTTAAGTCTTTCCTATGGAGAGCTTGTACCAATGCTCTCCCCACCAACAAAGGTTTGGCTCGAAGGATCCCAGGGGCTTCGGATGCGTGTAAGGGTTGTACTGGGCATGTTGAAGATGCCCTCCATGCCCTCGTCTTCTGCTCTCGGGCTCAGGAAGTGTGGGATGATAACGGGTTGCTGGAGGCTTTGGGTGGCTGGGCTACGCATAACATTGTGCATCGTTTCTTGACTGGTGGATTGTGGTGGCTAAAGGAGTACAGGTTGATGTTTTATGCAAGGTTGCAATGGTTTGTTGGGGTATGTGGAATGCTAGAAACGAAGATATATTTCAAAGCACGAGAAGATGCTATAAGGAAGTTGTAGCTGTAGCTCTCAACTACTATGATTCGTTTATTGATGCAAATGGCGAGGAGGTGGTCATTGGTGGAAAACACGATGATGTATGGGTGATCCCCCCACCAAACATGATCAAGGTCAACTGTGATGCAGCTTTTCGGGATGGAGGTGTGCTGAGCTTTGGCTCGGTAATGCGGGACGAGAGTGGTGATGTGATGGTTGCTGCTATTAGACAAGAAGAAGGAGTCATGGAGCCAGCTCATGCGGGTCTCCATTTCCTTCACTTGATCATTGTTGATCATTGTGACATTTCGCTAGATTTTCGGTCAATTTTGACTGGATTTCTAGTACATTTGCTTTCACTGTGTTTTTCCGTGCTTTGATTGCAGGTATGATCTTTTATAAGGTCAAGAGTTGGGAGATACGATAATAGGCGGGAGTTTCGAGGAGCTTGCACGCGCGAAAATGGAATAAAGGAAGCTTGAGTTGAGCTCCATGGTGTGCCCGCACCCCCTTAGCACTGCCTGCACACATTGGTGCACCCGAACCTGGAACCAGTGAGCCCGCACCGCCCCACAAATTGGGCATCCTTGTTATTAGTCAGTTAGGTGCGCCCGCACCAAACTGGTGCGCCCGCACTATTTTCATGGTGCGCCCGCACCTTTCCAGCGAATATTGGCCACCTGAATCAGTAGCCTTGGTGCGCCCGCACCAATTGTTTCCGCGAGAACATTGTAATTCTCGTGGGCATTAAAAACGATAGATATTATGTTTTTTTCGACTTATGCTTTATTCGAGGAGTTTATAGAATATTATTAGGGCTTACTTTAGAGAGAACAACACTTAGTTTTTAATCAAGATTTGAGAATTCTATATCATAGTTTGTGATTGCTACAACATTGAAGGTATATTAATTCAATTAGTTTCAAAGTTTCAGTTTTTATTATCTCTTTTCATTGCTATTATTTGTTCTTCCCTTTTATTAGACCTACTTTATTATAGTTTCATAATTGTTATTTTAATTAGATTAATTATCTCTTAATCATATTAGCCTTAGATTAGTTATAGATTTCATGTTTTATTGCTTAGAATCCATGATTAGTGAGTAGTTCCCTATATAGGGTTAGGGTGAAAGTATGGATTGGAGTTTAAATGTTTTGTTAATGTGATTGTGATGATTTAAAGACGTTTATGCATTGATCTTGGTGTTTTGAGGCCTTAGGATAGATATTGATCACATTTGTGCTTTGGTATTTTGATTTCAAATGTTCTTAATTGAATTATGAATCCTTTTATCATCCTCATGAATAAACTCAATTTCTAGGCCAAGATATTGGGTAGAAATTAAGGGGATCCTATATTAGGGGTTTTCCAAATTCATTGGATCTCTTAATCAATTGACTAAAGACCATTCGAGAGAGGATTTAGTCGATTGATTAAGCGATCATTCTCGAGGACCATTCGAGAGAAGACTCGAGTATTTTAGAGGAAAACTAAACCTTGCGTAATCGTTGCCTTTGAATCACAATTGCATTAAAAATCGTTGTCCACTTTGATCCATACTAGTAACCTTAACTCTAGTGTCTTCCTTATTCATATTTTCATCTCATAATTATTTGCTAGTTCTATTAGTTAGTCGTAGTTCTTATAAAAATCACTTAAAAAACCCCAAAACCCTTCAATTAGGTAATCTAGACTTGCTAGACTTTAATTAATCCTATTTTCCCTGTGGATCGACCCTTGACTTGCCTTTACCACGTTCTTGGTAATTGCTCGTTAGGTTTTATAAATATTGTTTAAAAAGCGATTTTTGGTGCCTTAACGACACACTAAAAACCCCTTATCAAAGGATCGTATGAATATGTCATAGTACGAGTTTGAGCGAAAACAAAGCAGAAAATCATTAGAAGAAATGTGACAAAGGAGTCACGTCTACTCTTCTTATCATAACTTTTTATGTGCTTTTTAGAATCGAGTAATTCTAGCAGATTTGGAAACTAAACTTGAAGAGTTTTCCAACGATAGGTGGCACGCTCTGAGGAGACTTCTAGTCAAGGAGTTATGCCTTTCCGAAGTTGGGACTGTTTATGCTATAATCTGTTTTTGTACGCTCGGATCACTAATTCTGCCCATTTAATGATATTTCGACTTTACTTATTTTTGTAACTTACTTTCCTAGTTTTATTAGGTTACTTAGTACTCCCTCTGTTTTTTTTATCATTCTCACTTTCCTATGCACGTCTCCCAATGCACCTCTTTGAACTTAAATATCTTTCATTATATATTAGTAAAAATTATAACGATTGAATATTAATAATGTACTAATTGAGACGAATCAAACAAGACTCCACATGACTATATTTTTTCTTATAAATTGAAAAAAATTGAGAAGATTATCTCTAAGTATGAATAGTGTCAAGATTCCAAGTGAAAAGATAAAAAAACACAGAGGGAGTATTAGATATAGGAGGAATAACGAGGATTTCTCTCTCGTCCTCCCTTCCCACGTTATTTCTTAGTTTTAGGTTTAGTTTAGTTTTCTTCTTTCTTTTTCTCTCTAGTTTAGGAGTAAACCCTAATTTTTCATGCTATTCATTAATTCATAAGGTTATTATTTTCATCTCTTTTCTTTCATTGATTTCTTTGATTATGTTCTTCTTTGTAGATTTAGATTTTGTTATTTATTTCATGATTAAGTAGTTTTATTTCTAGGGTTTGGGAATCCATGTTTATATCTCTTTGATTGTGATATAAAGTTCTTCAATAATTGGATTGGATGAGAGTACTTCCTATTGATTTGTTATAATTGTATTTCATGTAATTGTGCAATATCATGGGTTATGTTTAGCTCATAGGAGTTAGAATTGAAAGATCGTACTTATTAGAGGCTTGTTACAATTGGTAGATCTAATTATGTTGAGCGACTGTACTAGCATATGTTGATCTAAGAGTGTTAAGACCCGACCGTAGGATTAACAAAAGACTCTAATTACTCGACCCTCAATTCAAGTATTGTTGAATTATATTGTATTGATTGAATTGGTATAAACATGCATGGTGAACCATTGCCCTATATCTTTTTAGTCTGATTTTCTTTATTTATTAGATTAGAACCTTAATTCACATATTTCTGATCTTGTTTAGTTTCTCCATACCTTAAAAGCTAAATTAGAACAACCATCTCTCTGTTGATTCGACCCTACTTACTCTACTACACTGTTAGAAGGTTTGTTAGGAATTATTTTTGACAGGTGTACGACAGCCTATTAAACGAATATATATGAACACCCCTAACTAATAAGATTAGATTATTTTGAAGTAGGTGAAGAAAGAGAAACCCTATTTGATCATGATGTTCCTTTTCATAATTTAAGAAAGTACTTATCTTTTATAATAGAAAAAGTGATATGAAATGGAATATTACTGAGGTGGGTCAACGTCGTTATAAACGGTAAGGTTGTTTGTCGCAAAAATAAAAATTCAAGGTCTTAAGTTGCCTAAAAAACTCAAAAGGTTGTTTCTCGCAATATATATAAAAAGTGTTATCTAACAAATTTTCCTTATTAATAATCTAATCATTTTAGCTTACTCTTTTCATAGAGAATTAAAATCGTAGCTAGAAAATGGTACCGTTATGGTATTTTGTAGTATGATGAAATGTATTATTGATACTTTTTTTGGTAGTTTAATATTCACACATATTTCAGTCAAAAGTAGAATAATTTACAATACCAACTGCGCACTTTCTACTAATTTTTGTTTGAAAAAATCATACTATCATTTTTTAGGTAGTTAAGTCGTCCCCTTGCATGTAGGTGAATATTGCAGATTTCTCTTGCACGGGGTAAGACTTGATCTCAAGGTTATTATACGTTGCTCGAAAAATGGTACCGCTAGAGTACCTCTTTTGCAAGACGTATTATTTGTTCACTTTCTAGTAACAAACAAAATAAAATTATGTATTGACAACCAAACACCTCTTTGTACATTATTTTTTAAGGTAAAATGAATATACCTTGCATAAGTGGATGGGGAATTAGGGATCTCACTTTATAAGGGGCAAGAATCAAATCCTTGTCACTACTCAATAAGGTGAAAGGAGGGCTTCCAACCAATTAAGCCAACCTTTATTCTTACCTCTCAGTACATATATAACAAAAGTTATAGTATGGTATTATTAGAACTTTTTTGTACCACCAGCTTCACTATTAGTAAAAAGTATACAAATAACGAAGTTGGCATCAAGTTTTCGTTAACTATTATATATATATATAACACTTGCAATCAACCTAATTAACCAAAATAACCTTTAATTAACCTAATAACTAATGATAATTAAAGCCTTATAAACTATAGCTAAACCCTAATTAACAAAAGTTAATTAAAATTCAACACCACCCCAGACTTTCAGGGTGCTTGGTGGCATTGGTTTTAATAGTATAAGTCATTTTGAAGGTCAAAAGAGCCGTTTAATATCAGCTCGAATTATGTGCCAAAAAAATTGACGTATTGGTACTCATTTCGACTGACTTCTAAAAATTCACACCCTTTAAGGACCTTATTAGCGTCAATTTTTCTAAAAAAGAAGTTATTTTAAAGGTCAAGAGTGTAACACCCGACCCATATAGAGTCGAGTATATTGTCATCAATACGCATCTATGGCCAACAACTGTCCTCAATAACCAACACAAGTTATTTCGGCGCATTTTGTCCTCACTCATACGCACCCTGAGATACTTCCCAGGAGGTCACCCATCCCTGGACTACTCCCAACCAAACACGCTTAGTTGTGGAGTAACTAAGGAAATGAGCTCCCTAAAAGAAAGATACATCTTGTTGGAATGAGTAGCATGTTAAATCCCTTTACAGCAATCATGAGGGGTATTACAAATGGTATCAGAGGTGCCTAGTAGGGGAGGATTCTGGGGCTGCATTGTCATAAGGAGCGACCCAGAGGTCGTCAGACCGAATATCTAGAGTCTCCGGCGATCAGTCTCAGGCTAGGGCGACCCACATGCCGTATGCCGAATATGTGGAGTCCTCAGGCGCAACGAGGGCATTACTGTTCTCAAGTGGGGGTGTATGTAATACCCCTCATGATTGCTTTAAAGGGATTTAGCAGGCTACTCATTCCAACAAGATGCATCTTTCTTTTAGGGAGCTCATTTCCTTAGTTATTCCACAGTTAATCGTGCTTGGCTAGGAGTAGTACAGGGATGGGTGACATCCTGGGAAGTTTCTCAGGGTGCGCATGAGTGAGGACAAAATGCGCCGGAAGAATTTGTGTTGGTTATTGAGGACAGTTGTTGGCCTTGAATGCGCATTGGTGACGATATACTCGACTACGTATGGGTCGAGTGTTACAAAGAGTGTCGTTTAAGATTACATTGAGTTAATGTATTGATACTCTTGTACTTCACTCTGGGGGAATACATGTTTTTCTCCTCCTCTCCAAATCGACGTCTCATAGTGAGATGCCAAAATGACATCTCATAAAGGATACCAAAGTTGGAGGTATCAAAGTTACTATAAGCTAGTACCAAAGTTCAGTCAAATTGGTACCAAAATAGAGTCGATACGAAAGTAACTCTTATTTGGTACCAAAGTGAAGCAATGCCCAGTCAAATTGGTACCAAAATAAAGTCACTTGATATTAAAATAGAGTAATAGTGATACCAATACCAAATTAACTCTTAATTAATACTAAAGTGTAAGTATGACTATATGAATTTTGGACTTTTGGTACCAACTTATACTTTACTTTGGTACATATAAAGTTTGATAACCTTTGTTTTGACATTTCACTATGAGTTACTCCCTCCGTCCCAATTTAGTTGCTACATTTTGCCATTTAGGTGTGTCCCAATTTAGTTGCTACATTTGCAAAATATACTATAAATGGCAAAAAGTACTCACTCTTAAACCATCAACATATTAAATTAAGCCAACAATCCCCCACCTAACCTGATTTAATACCCACCCTCCCCCTTTAACCCAACCCAACCGCTCTTATAATGACTCCCTCCAAAACCCTAATGCCCCTTTCACCTCATTTCTCTCTCTCTCTTACTGACGCTCAGTTTTCTCTGACTCTCACTTTCCTCTCTCTTCTCCTTCTTCAAACCTTCAGATCTAGGGTTTGTGAGTTCAAATTTGTCAAAAAAACGTAGATTAATAATCTACGCCTTCCCCGCGATTATTCTCAAAACCAATTTGTTGGTGTTTTGAGTGAGTTCAAATTTTGAGTCCCCTGTATTTTGTGGGTTTCCATGGACGATTTAACTCCAAACTCGAAGAAACGTCTCTTTTCTTTGCTTGATGAGTTTGATGCTGAGGCAAAAACGGCTAGGGTTTCAAAAAAGGAGGTTGAAAGTAAGAATTTTTGTTGGTCTTGCGGTGCTCCTTCAAAGAAACCACCAGATCTGGACTTTGGTGGTCTAAAAACGCAAAAAAAAAATGCAAAAAATTCAAGATCCCCCACCAGAAGGCTTCGATTCATGGCGATCTTACCTTGTGTGGTATAAAAACCATCAAGAAATGGTTTTTCAACGTCCCCTTAATTATTTCGCGGAAGATCGGTCCATTCCTTAACTTTATTCTCTGTTTTATTTGAATTTTTGTTTTTTTTTTAATGAACTACTTGTGGGATTGCGTTTGGAAGCATGATTTGTTTGCGTTTTAGGTTGCATGTTTAGGGTTTAGATTTCAGTTAATTTTTCTTTGGTTCATTGAAGTTGATTTGATGAGATTTCGCTTGATTTAAGTTGTATATGGATGAATAAAGTTGCTTACACTAGATTTATGCATATTTCACATGATTTTCGTTGATTTCAGTTGCCTTTGACTGATTTTAGTTGATTTTACGTATATTTAGGTTTATTTCATTTGATTTATGGAGATTTTGTTGATTTAAGTTGGCTGATGGTTCAAAATAGGTGGATCTGAGTATATTTTTTTGCTTTTATGTTATTTCAGTGATTTGAGTTGATGTTGGTTCAACTGAAGTTACTTTAAGGGTTCGGATCTTGGTTCATGTTAACTGATTTTTTTGATTTAAGTGCACTTAGGGTTCAATATTGCTATTGCATGAAAATTCATTGATTTGAATTGATTTCAGTTGGTTTAAGTTGATTTAGGGTTGATTTTAGTTTATTAAGTTCCATTGTGGTTACTTATAGGGTTTGGATGTTTGTTCAATTGTGATTTGATGTTGCTTTGAGGTGGTTGAAGTTAAACGAAGTTGGTTTATGTTGGTTTATGTTCAATTTATTTCATGTAGCAGCATGTTTATCATGTTTCAAGCCCTGTTTCTCGACTGAACTGAACAAACTGTGTTGCACAATTTGATCAATTCAGTCGGGAAGTAAAGGCTTGAGTGATATAATTCGGTTTTATTGTGTTGACATTGTGTTGTCTATGTTGTATACTTGGTTTTATGCAAGTTTGGTTGTTTTTGCCTCTGTACCGTAAGGGTTTTATGCATCTTTGCCTGTTTTTGGTGTGATTTGCGTGTGTTGACCTATGTTGTAGACTTGGTTTTATGCAAATTTGGTTGTTATTGCCTCTGTTTGGCTCTGTACTCTGAGGGTTTTATGCATCATTCCCTGTGTTTGCCTCTGTTCTCTGAGGGTTTTCCCTGTGTTTGCTTGTGTTTGCCTCTGTACTGGGAGGGTTTTATGCATCTTTGCCTGTGGTTGCATCTGTTTGGCTCTGTACTATGAGGGTTTTATGCATCGTTGCCTGTATTTTTTTGTGTTTGCCTGTGTTTGCCTCTGTTTGTCTGTGTTTTGGTGTGATCCTCAAGGATGATATGGGATGAAACATCCTTTTGTACTCCATGTTGCAATTAATCAGTGGTAGATTGAATAGGATTGTAGTATGAATTATTGATGAGGCATGTGAATGTTATTTGTGGTGTTATATAGAATGTCCAAAAGGGTATTAATGAATTGAAATATGTTTACATGAGAGGAATATTGTACTCCTCAATGATGAATGAGGTCTGCTGATTTATATCTTGGCCATTATGCCTTTAACACCATATACCTCATATTGCCACCAGTTATTTGTGCTCTTCTTTTCAATTCTCCATCTTGTTTTAATGCATGTGTTGAGTTATATGGATGAGTGGGGACTCCCTGAGAGGAATGTTATTCATGCCAAACTTGTTCAAACTGATTTTCATTTTCTCTTAAATGTGAGTGAAAAAAAGATGAAATCTGATTGAATATATCTTGCAACAATATATCTTGTGCATGTTTAATTTGATTTTCTCTTTTTTTTCACTCATTTGTTTGATCAAATGAATCTCTGTTTTAACTTGTTCTCTGTTTTAAGTTGTTGTATTCATGTTACTCATGCCTAACTTGTTCTCTGTTTTAACTTGTTCTCTGTATGAACTTGTTCTATTTATGTTACTCACGCCTAACTTCCTCTATTTGTGTACTTGTTCTCTGTTTTACCTTGTTTTATTCATGTTAATCATGCCTAATTGAGTGTTTATTTACACCATGTTGTAACTGCACTTAATCTTCCCCACATAATTGTCAAGTTAAGTTAGCAGGTATTGAGGGGTTGACTAGACAGACATAAGCCAAATTTGAGAGAAAATTGAAAGGACCCTTTCAAGTTAATAGTTTCACCTAATTTCATTGGTGCACAACCAAAAATAAATTCAGGGTAACGGCACGAAAATAAAAGCAGATGAGCCCACGATCTACGTTTACACAACTTCTACTCTATCCAATTCGGTAACTTCATCATAATTTTTTTGACATCGGACTATCGTAATTTTAACTACAGAACAATTCAAATTTGCAAATTAAAGTAAACAATTATTCAGAAGATTGATTTTAAAGTTTGTAAGAATTGTTACTTGTTTACACCCCTGTATAACAAACTATCCTAAGAAGTCTTAACCATGATTATCCACATTTGAGGGCATAAATATATTACTAATAGAATATAACATGACAATTATCTACGTAATGACATTTTAAAGAGATCTAAAAATAATGATAAAAATAAAATCAAAGAATAACAAAGAGAGAAAGAGGAAGAGGGGGGAGGGGGGGGGTTAGTTGAGATTGAAGGGAGGATGTCTTTGAGTGTAGGAAATTTAACTTTTGAGCCTGTAGATGTGTTAGGAGGTTTTTTTAATGGTAAGAATATATTCAAACCTCAATTCTTACAATTTCTTGGTAGGAAAATATTATTATTAGTGGAAGGCGCAGATATCCAATCTAGAATCAAATTGGAATGAAAATATCCCTAAAAAAGCGCCTGTAGGCAAGACTAACCCTAACTCTAACTCCGTAACCGAGACTGCTTAGCTTGTTCAGTAAGCTCAGTTACACCTAAAGACCATATGAATCCATGGAAATAGTTGGTCTATAAAAAGAGTCATCCTCCCTTACTATTTGAACTAAAGGGGTCACTTTAAATGTAGCATAAACAAAAGCATCTCATTTGAGAATTTTTACCCATATGAAAAGGGAGATTTAAAGAAGTCGTGAAATGTACTCGAAAACCGTTTTCTTACATTAGGTGAATGTTTTTACAAAATTGACAACAATTTGGCATACACCCTTAACCATGGTCAGAAATTATACGGGCAAAAATGAGAACCAAGAAGAAGAAAAATTAAGTTACCAAAAAAATAGGGAAAAGTTAGTTCATCTCTCAGTTAGACTTTGTGCTCAAATAATGATCTCCAACACTAAGAAATAGATGTTGACCCAACACTACGTCTACTGGTGGCTGATCTTTGATGCAGTCAACTCTAATCTGAAAATTATAGAGAAGATAGCAGAATATTAGAGCAAGAGCAAACTCAAATTTGATAGACCATCTACAAGACTTAAAACCTAAGTTTGATATCACACGAGCGCCATTAAATAGAAGTTACCTTGCCATTTCCGGCATGAAATTCCGACTTTAAGTTGTTAGAATCTCTTGATCTAAAGTAAGTTTGTAAACCTTGTGCGAAGATTGTGTTTCCTGCAATTATAAAGGTACCATAAACATCTAAACTGAAACACAGATTTAAGCGATGATAAGCAAATGGGACTTGAACTGAAACCTCCGTATAATCCCAGAAGAGCTTCATCATTGAACATCAATGTTGGCCTCGACAGACTGATAGTGAACGACATACTATATACACCATCGAAGTTTTCTTCACTGATAATAACCTGTGAAGTGTAAGGACAAAGTAGCAAATGCTCAGATATTATTAAATATGAATTGCAATTTATGATTTCTGGCAGTATTCAGGCATTAATGTTCATTTCACCATTTAACAAGGTTTCTTCATGTTCAAATTACTTTTAAAAATGGATATAATAAACTTAGCCAATATTCTTGCAGAATTGGCATCATTAAGGAAACAATTATAAGGTACTAGGGAGGCTGCACCAGTGATGGACACATAAGATCCATATCATTTTTTGCCCCAACAAATTCAAAATATTAACTAGAGTTTCAAGTTTTTTTTTTTTTTTTAAAAAAGATATCATCCATAAACATGTCAAGTACAACCCACACTAGTTGGCACCTTATGTAACACAACAATCAACACATTAATATCTGATGATGACTATATCAAGCTAATCACGTGGTTATCAAACAATAAAACAGAACTTACTGCACAAGATGGCATTAATTCTGTGAGCAATAACGGAGAGCCAATAGCCTCCCTTATGTACTGTTCCTGCACAACCAAAAATTTACAGGATTTAAACATTTGCAGCTTCAAATAGTAGGAAAACATCGAAAAGAAATAAATGAGAAGTGTTAAAGATTTCAATGCTGCTAGACTGAATCAACAGCATCATACACTTCAATATTGCTGCAACAATGGTCCTTGCACCATATTTATCTAATGGCTTTATATATGGGAGGAAATGATACAGAATTAAGATTGCAAAATATTCAATTTGATGGTGCATTTTATGTAATAAAGAGCAAAGAAATTGCTCAATTGATCTTAAATTGGATTAACCAGGTTCATTTGGCAAAGGCCTTGCCCTAGATTGATTCATCATTGTCCAATCCAATTACATGGTACCAAGTATTGAGTTGGCTGAAAAGGAGAAGAAAGAACCCCCTCTTCCACTACCATGTACTTCCTCCGTTTTTTAGTTTTAACATATTGACTTTTGACACTATTCACATATAGTCATGTGGAATTTTGTTAGATTTGTCTCGTTATATACTTTTATAATAACTTTTCATAATGTTTACACGTAGTTTAAGGAGGTAAGTTGTAGTGTGGCAATCAAATGTTATCTTATTATAAGATAAAAGTGATAGGGGTATTTCTTTATTGAAGGAGAGAAAATTCGGATTTTTTTTATTTTGATAGAGTGAGGGCCAAAGGGGTCTTTAGAAAACTAATATATAATAGTGAGACCATGCCACAAGTTGAAGTGTTCAAATAAATCTGGGACAAACAAAAAAGAAAGAAAATAATTTGGGACGGAAAAAGTACATAATAGGTATAAATGCTCAAAGTTGTGTGTTGCCAAATGTGCGAAGGCCTTTGGGTATAATGAAAAAGAACGGAGGTAGTAATGTTTATTCCTACAAAATGGCTATATATCATTTAGCAATAAAGTTGTGCATGCGTAGTAGGAGTCAGAAAAATGATGGAAGTTCGCTGTCATGTGGCTGACTCTAGGAAACTGAAGAGTTTCTGGACCAAAAGCCTTTTTATTCTTTGGTTGATGTACTTGGTTTGATGGTTTTTCAGATGTTATTATGTTCTCCTTTAATTCCAACCATAGATCAAGCAAGGATCTCATTACCTGTGAGCTCAGAACCTGCTTCAATGTTGGTGCATCTTTACTTGATGGACCAAAGTACACTTCAACAACATCAGTCGGTTCAAGACTTGCTTTTTTCCGTAACTTCTGGATCCGATTGACAACCTAAAAGTTTCAGGAAAATAAAAACTTTCATGAGGATTATGAAACCAGTGCATCTTGCTCTAATTTTCTTAGGCTCTCCTATCGTCAAATGAGCCACTACTCTCAGCCGAAATAATTTCCAAGAAAACAGCCTACTTATAAGTTATAATGTTGGCACTGACAACATATTCAAAGGCATTTTGTAGATCTGTTGTGTTACAGATATAAGGGAAGCAATCTGCATATGCGGCCATGACGCATGGCCATATGAAATACACTTCATACTGCAGTGGAATATATTATGAAGCAAGGACATGTCGATGTTCCATTAAAAAGATATTTAGCCTATTAAGATGATGACTAGCATACCTCCCGAGCAACTCCAGCCTCAAACAATGATTCATCGGGATGTAGGTCAAGAATGACCAAGACATCACCTGCACAGTGACTTGAAGTTGTAAAATGGGTTGATGCATATAAACAAGTCTGCCTTATTAAAATGATTATTACCATCTCCAGCGGCATCAATATCCGTTTCTGTTGTGTTATCAGGACGTTTGAAATCTCTCAAAACCTGAAATTCATAAAATAGACCAAGTAGCAGATCTCAGTAAATTGATGACTTATGAATGAAGATATAAATGGTATGAAGCAGCCAACATGAGTGTTACATCGTTCAAAAGTGAACTAGGAAAAGCTGTTATCAGGGGATCATTGAACTATCCATGAGTGTCACCTGATGGGCACATTAAACTACCCACGTGGTTAAGAGCCCTCACAGCTCAGGCACAACGACGAAATTTATCAGGGGCGCACTCTACCACTAAGCTATTAGCCCATCGTGCGGGCCCCTGGCGGGAGGCCCACTATGCCAAAATCGAAGGAAACCCCACCCCTCTCTTTCCATTTTATGTCCCCATGCCGCCACACGAGGGAACATGGAGGCAACAAAGGAGATCCTATTGTTCCGACCTATGATAATAAGCCCATGAGCTTGGTCTTACTTCACCGCCGAGAAACAAAAGAAGACTTCTGCCTCCAAGTTTAACTCAGACGTCGCTCGCTTCTTTTTGGGCGTGAAGCAGTGTCAAACCAAAATAACCAACAAGCATTAGCTCTCCCTGGAAAGGAGGTGATCCAGCCGCACCTTCCAGTACAGCTCCCTTGTTACGACTTCACTCTGGTATCCCCCTCCTTGCGGTTAAGGTTACCGACTTTAGGCCTAGCCAGCTCCCATAATGTGATGGGCGGTGTGTACAAGTCCCGAGAATAAATCGATTGCCATATCCCTATATACTTCCTTCATTTGCAAATAGAAGTTCCATTTTCCTCTTTAGGAAGATTATAGATAAATGTTCCACTTTCCACAAAGGTGGAGTAATCTTCTCTCTCCATAAAAAAGCCTGGCCTCACCCCACATGGGGAACTAAGCCCAAATTTGAGTCTATCTTTCTCTAACTTTTACATCTCATCACACGGCTTTACTTTTACTCCTAATATGCATGCCAAAGAGAGAACAGAGAGAGGATTTCAAGTTAGAAAAAAGATAATCAACCTCCGGCACATGGCTTAAGGTAGTGCTGCCTGAGTCATAAAATCACAACTACATCTAGTTTATGAGTTCAGAATTTGCGATAAGTCATTTTCTGCCACGTCAATTCACTTAAACCTCCACGAACTTCGATCCAAAAAAAGGTGAATTGGTACATGCACGTGGTATACTTTTGGGCAAATTTCACAAAACTAGGTAGGAGATTGCATTCCTTATTCTCATATTGCGATTTAAGTAACACTGACAGGTAAAAGTCTGAAACACCAAGAACTGTATTAAATGGACCGCTATTGGCATCACAAACCACACATAGTGACATAAACCATTATGCCATATTTACATATAAAAGATTTACGCATAATCTAATACTACCTCCGTTTCACAATACATGCACCATTTCTCATTTTGGCACTATTTATCAACCAACTTTGGCAATATTTCTCTCACCATTATGTAAAAGAAAACAAAGTCACGTGGGATCTTGTTAAATTCGTCTCAATAAAAAGATCCCAAATATCAACTTTTTATAATTTTTACTTATATGCAATTAGAGATATTAATGTCTAAAAAAGCGTGTTAGAATACGTGAAAAAGCAAATGGTGCATGTATTGTGGAGGTAGTATATACAAAAGGATGCTAAGAACCATAAGTGAACCAGTATGCCAGTACCCAATACTTCTATTACGCTTGGCTTATCGGAACAAGCTCTAATATTGCATGGTTCCCTATATCCAATAAAATGGACACTTAGAGAGGCCTTGGCCGAGTTAGATAAAGTAGTTATTTCGAGCACTCACTCTACACCAAGTGACTCCTATTAGTTGGATACATAAAAGAGAGTCAAAAATTATCATTTTCAGCCAACAATAGGAGAAAACATCGGCAAAGAACTACAAAACCCTCAATTAATTGGATATTAAGGTCATTTCCATTCTGGAATAATGAAAAATCAATCAAATGGCTATCAACATGGTTAAATTCTCTCAAGCTTTTCACTAACACCACTATAATCATCAGCCCCAGTATCATTAGAGACACGAGGCTTATTAAAAACTCAAATATAAGTAATTAAACAATTAAAGTGCAACATACCATTTCAGTGTCTTGTCACAATAAAAAATAAGTAGTTAAAAAAATATAAAAATATATCTAATGTTTTCATAGCAAAATCCTAGCAATCTGTCAGTTTGGGATCCAATCATATAGAATCTACCACAGAAACCAACCTTAATGTCACCTAGCTTTAAGCAGTGGCCAGCTACGGTAACTTCTCCAGCTTCTTCAAATGCCAATATATCTTTTTGGGACATTGCCTTTACTTCCTTTGCAACCACTCCCATAGATTTGCCAAGCCTCTTGCCAAGCACACTAAGAGATAGATACAAATAATTTATATATATAGTATTAACACATTAAAAAAAACCACTTCAACTTCACCCCCAAACCCTTCCCCAAGAGAGAGAGAACTTTCTAGCATACCTGAAATCAGGCTCAGCACGAAGAGAAGCATATCTCAACGGATCGTCACAGGGAACAAGAGATCTTATATTAAGCTCTTCCAGAACATACTACAATCACATTAACAAAGACAATCAATTTGACAAGAAAATATTCTTGTGAAGCAAACTTCAAGACAGAGAAAGACGTTTGAACAGAAGATTATACAACCCTCCAGGAAGCACAGGGAAAAAATACTTTCTGGGAAAGAATACCTCATCCCAAGCACCAATCCTGGCTCTACACTTACTAGTCTCATATGCACGCGATGCGTGCGAAAATAGATAGATATAAAGCTCAATTGTGTAACATATACAAAAAATTGTTCACAACGTTCCTTGTATTTTTTTTCTTTTGTTTTTTATATAACCAATAAATTAGAGATATTGTAAAAGTTTTTGTTAATGGAGGAGGGTATAGCGGCAAAAGTGGGTGGTTTTTTTTTTTGTTGGTTGAGGGTACAATGGGGTTTATAATTTTTGGTGTCCCCCCTCTCTTCACTTATATAATAGAGATAACCAATAAATTAGAGATATTGTAAAAGTTTTTGTTAATGGAGGGTATCACGGCAAAAGTTGGTGGATTTTTTTTGTTGGTTGAGGGTACAATGGGGTTTATAATTTTTGGTGTCCCCCCTCTCTTCCCTTATATAATAGAGATTGTTATTGCCAGGACATCCATAGTACAAAACAGCCAACAGCAGTTTGTGGGTGTTTCCCATAATGGAAGGATGGGGAACGAGGAAGGTGTGGGGACGTCAACAAAGAAGTCCTCATGAATTCCCCGTCCTCGAAACTCAGATTTAAGTCCCCCCATAAAGGGAAAATGTCATTCCGTGACTTGCTAGGATTAATCCCAAAATGTTCACTGAAATCTCATGGATCATACTGATTTAGCCTAAAATTTCATTTCAATTGGAACTTGGTTATCAATCATGTACGAGGATCCCAGCTACGCATCTATGATTATAATGATCAGAAACACCACTTATTCAATGACTTGCTAGGACTAATTTCTACTGCATGCATGTGAATATGACAGGAGGACTGACAAGGGTATAATGCAGACCACAGGAGGATGATAAGCAAGTTAAAGCAATTGCTGCAATTCTTGATCATTCTGTACTCAATAACAACTTTCTTCCTTTCTTATTTCTTAGAGATTTCAAGGAGCTTGGAAGTTGGAGGATAAGGGGATGTTAAATCCGTTAATTAATGCCTCATTCAAGCTCACCCCATACATTAGATTCCAAAAAATTTAATTTCTGCAATGAATCAATACACCTTTGAAATATATGTACCTCTCTTAGTTTTCCAGCAATATCGTCAAGGAAATTTTTGTCAGGATGTACCACCACCATTTCCCTACTCTCCAGAAGCAACCAGAAAGTCCAATGAGTAAGTAGCTATATGGAAGAAACATATAGCAGGAAAACAATGTAAGACACAAATACCACCTGAGGGGTGTCTTTAGTGGCTTGTTGTGGCGCTCACGGATATTACGCGCAAGATCAATGATCTTCGTCATCCTTGAAACACTTTGTACAATGCGCTCTTCTCCCTAAAATAGGCAATATTAAGTTACAGTGATATCTAATGGTGTAAAGAATTTAGCATACTAGAAAGTAATTGAAAATTCCCCGACATGCTCTATTTAGTTGAAGTTCATGCCAGAGAGTGTACCTTTCCTTCTTCTTCAGGGAAGCTGCAATAATGAATACTCTCTTCAGCTCCATCACAAACTTTTCTCAAATTTTGGTATAGAACTTCAGTAAAGAATGGAGTCAAAGGAGCCATGGCGATACATGAAGTTAGCAGTACCTACGACCAATACCTTAAATGATCAATGAGAAATTATTTCTAGAGTGAAATTTAATAGATTCATGGAATGAACTGTAATGGCAGCTTTCAATGAGTAAAGGAATGGTCATTTATTCACACCACAATCAGCATATATCTAACTTTGTAAAAGGAAATCTTAAAAGAAATCATGTTGAATCACCAGGAAAGAAAGTCCAATTAGGCTAAAAGTTCATTCTCACATCTTGCACAGCTAACCATGTGTTGTGCCCAGTGGAGGGCTGAACTAGGTAATTTAATTCATTTAGAAGACCAAACCGGAAAGCTATATGGTGCCGAGGTACTAAACCACAGAAGCAGGTTACTGTACACTGCAAAAACCCTTGTAGACCATATCCATGAAGTAAATATCCATATCCTCTCGGGAAAGAGGAAGTTCACAATATTCTGGCATGAATATACAGTTGCATCGAACATGGAAAAGGGATGCATGCAACAATCAACACAAATCATTGTAAAGAAACGAGATAGCTAGTTGGAAAGCAAAAAATCAACATCAATAAGAGTTATATAAAAAGTGTATTAGTTATTGAGATAACATGGAACAGAAAACAAGAGGAAAATATACAAGTGGCCTCATGTAAGGTGATGATAAGACCTCATGTCGGTGGAGAGCTATTAAAAAATTGTTTATTCCTATATAGGAAGAAACATATTTGTTACGAGCATACTCCATTATTTCCTCCTTTCGAAAATAGAAGGCACCCACGATAAATTAAGTTGACATTTAACCATGGGTTACACTTAATGCATATCGAATATATATTTAGGGAATATATTATGAAAACACTATTTAAGATGAAACTGAGCATCTGATGGTGTAGCTTTAACTAAATTTTGTCAGCATATTTTAATATATATTAACATTCAAACTAAAATCTCAAAGCATGGATGTGCCTTATATTATGAAACGGATGGAATTATGATTATTGAGAAAAAAGAGAGTCGGACAAAAGAGACAAGCAGGACATAACATGCTTAAGAATACTGCTTAGAGGAAACAGAGCATAGTGTAGGCCCATAGTGATAAGCAAGTTGACACCGAAGAATCATTAGTCAATACTCATATCAAGCAAAATAACATACATGGTAAAGAGTGGACAGTGCAATTTTGCAGTCTTCTTCTCCTGTACGACCTTTAAGCCGTTTACGGTTGAACCTTACATAGATGTTTGTTAGATCATCAAGAAATTTTAGAAGCTGAGGCACCACCTGCAAAAAAATGTATAGAAGTAAAATAATTTCAGCATAAGCAATCTGAATCACTAGTTCAAAAATTATCAGCATAGCCGTATTACGTCGCTATTTTTCATTCCTTTTATTTATCCAACATAGAGAATGTATGCAGCTTTGCCCCTACGATTGCACAGAGGCTACTTCCATTAAGAACTTCTAGCCATATGACCTCTTAAGTGCTACAAGAGGCGAGCTATCCAACCGCATATATTTCATTCAATCTATAAAATGCAGACCTACAAAAGAACTTATATCTAGAAAAGATATATCCTTGAGGGTACCCCGTCAAATCACTAATGCAATTAATTGATAAATAACCATTCAAATGGCACCTGACATACAACAATGATTTTAATCCGACTAGAAATGAAGTACGGACCGTATACAATCGGTATGCCTCCATTTCTTGTCGAACAAAATGAACCAGATGTTGGGTGGCCGAATTGATCCACTGGTCAAGGACATTGGAAGAGTTCTTCAGAGCACTCCGATCAATAGGAAAGAAAGTTCCAAAGCCTTCAATTTCAAGTCTCTTTGCATTCTGAACAAGGAATCTATATGCATTGTACCACGGGAGGAAGACATCCCTAATCTGCAAGTCCAGGCAAATGGTAAAGCATAATATAAGATTAGTCATAATATATCAGAAAAGTTAACAGTAAATACAAAACTAAGAAATATTCTCACAGAAAAAAAGTACTAAGAATTTAGAGCAAGAAGTCCTTACCATACCGAATACTCCATCTTTTTTGAAACGTAAAGGCTCTGCACGGACTACTGGCGAATTTACAATATACAACCGCAACGCATCCTATATGAAATGTATATCATGTCAAGATTTAATGGACCAAACCACATATACAGATAGATTCGGCAACCTACAGAACAAATGGAAAGGCAAAAGTAATCAAAGTATATACAACTTACAGCTCCATACTCATCAAGAATTTCTGATGGCGCAGGGTAGTTCTTGAGTCGTTTACTCATCTTTTTTCCATCTTCAGCAAGGACAAGTCCGTTGCAGATAAGATTTCTAAAAGCGGGTTTACCGAATAAAGCAGTGGAGAGCACCATCAATGTGTAAAACCTACAAAATGAAGTGAAAGTAGATATGAAGATAATAACAGTTATATTAGCAGAATCACTTCTGTCGCAATGTCATGTACTCATGTCCATGATATAATGAAAAAATCACAACATAGGTGACACTCATCCTTTTTGGGTAACTAAAAGTTTCTCTTGACATCAACCATACCAAGGATCAATTACATCAACACCAATCCATTTCTCTAAAGAAAACCCACGCCATGAGCAGGGCAAAAGGGGTCAGCTAGACAGCGTTACCCTGATGTTTTAGGGAGGTTTTCAAGTGACTTTAAATAAAGTACACAACACCATTGGCTACTTTACAATATTAATGTGCCATTTTTCTTTGTCCATTATAATCTACATCCCGAATAATAGTGAATCTTTGACTCCACTGAAATGACTAAGCGCCAACTAAATAACCCAAAACTGCGCATGTGTGGAGGCCTAATTCTTTTAAACCATTCCAAACTAAAAGATCTCCCTAATTCATATCCAATGCCGCCAATAATAATTAATAGTACTAAGTAACTCTAAACCCAAACACTGCCCCTGTCAACAGACAATTCCCAAGTCCCAACACTTCAGCAAGTGCGGCCAACCCCACCTCTCCCCCTAGCTCAAATGACCACTACTCTAATCCCCCTCCATCCACCAAAACAAAAGCGGCAAATTTAAATTTTCAGCAGGCACAGATAGAAGACAGGAAACACCGATGAACAGCGACTTTGCAACCAGATTGGGAGGAGATTTATCTGGGTCAGCTTGAGTCTCGAACAACAATAATTGAAAAGCAAAAGTGAGAGAGAGAGATAGATAGAGAGAGAGAGAGAGAGAGAGAGAGAGAGAGAGAGAGAGAGAGAGAGAGAGCAAAAATGATGGTGATGATGCAGTGACCAGCTCTGGGTGATTTGCTGATCGCAAGACAACAGAAATAAGACATAAAGGGCTGAAAGAGAGGAAGTTACAGGGGATTTCCATTCCTTACAGAACACCCATAAGCACTATTTAACCGATTATGGTTCCTCTCCCATCTGTTTTGTTCTCCCGCGGCTGCTGCCACTGTAACCGCTAACATCTCTCAGGGGTGCTCCGCTGCCCAGAATTACCTCCAGAGTCCATCACCACCAGAAACTATGAGGGGAAGGATTAGAAGCCAGGGATGAAGCATGAGAGAGAAGCAGGGGGGACTAGGGAGGGGGTTTAAGTTTTCTTATTAGGGGAGGGGGGGTTGTCGAATTGTTTTACCTTAAATTAATAGTTCTTTGTTTTTTTATGATTGAGGTATTTTCGGATTATTTAACAATTGCATGAAGGATTAATGATGAGGGTGGCTTTGAGCATGTACTTAGAGAGTTATGGTTGGTTTCACATGATTTTTCAGTTCAGGGTGGTTTTGAGAATTTGGCTTCCACTAACGGGTGCTTTTTAGATAATTTAGATGTTATATAGGTTAACTTAAGAATCTTAAATAATACTTAGGCCATCATTTATACGAAAATGGGGAAAAAAAATACTACCTCTATTTCTTTCTAATTTAAACAATAAGACTTTCACACTTGCCAACGCAGATTTTTGACCGTTAATATCTTTAATTATCAAAAAGTGAAACTTAAAAAGTTGACATAATAAAAATATATATTAAAAAGAAACTAACAAGATCTCACATGACTATGCTTTTGGTACGTATTCATCACAAATGGTCAAAGTAAAGTATTATGAGTAGTGCCAGTATACAAAGTGTGTAGATTTTAAAAGAAACTCGGGCAGTACCGTTTATAGGCTAATGTGCATAAAGGGAGAAAAGGCCCAACAATCAATTTATGTCTATACCATTTCGATTCTTGGATACCTGATAGCAAAACACAAACCATAACAAACTACTTCTTCAGTACCATGTTTCGTCCACCTTATTTAGATTAGGTTATCCTAAAACATTGTCCACTTACATATTAAAAAGATAAATTTTTATCAAATCAATAATACATATATCCAAATTTTCTAGAGGCAACATAGACAATGTGAGGGAGCACATTATCGAGAGAAGACGACACTAACCATCCACGAGTTTGATCCAGTCCTTCAGCCACAAAATGCCCAGGAAAATTTTTTTCAAACAGCTCACGATTTTCAAATGGATAATGAATATATGCATAAGGCATAGCGCCACTTTCAAACCAGCAATCAAAAACCTGCAAAATCACCATTGTTTGAAATATAAAGGTCATACTCAGTTTACCAGGGAAAAAAAGTGTTTATACTACTGGTACAGTAGGAAAAATATTCAATCTCAGCACAGAAATTGCAAGCTAGCAGTCTGAGTCAAACTATGCAAACGTCTCAAACAGTTCATGAGGATAGAAAAAACTTATTCTAGAGGCCTTCAGGCTAATGCAATTAAGTGAAATAATGCTATTGCTCTCCGATATAGAACATATCTCCAATGCAAACATGACACTCATAAAATGTAAACATCTCAGTTAAGCTGACATCAACAACAGATATAGTCCACATCCCTTTTCCTAAAAGCACTTCTACGGTTTTACCTTCCCACATTGAAATCCTACAGAATATTATTTTAAATGTGTCCTTTTTAGCTATCAACAAAGATACTCATATTCAGCAACATATGTAAGACCTCAAGAATATGCTATATATAAGAGGTTTGTACGCAATGTTGGACTAAAATAGGAACTGAGTTAGAAACGGCAATCGATGATTTTTCAAAAGCTGGGAATCACGGCAATGATGCCTCAATAAAAAAAAATTGAATGCTTTCGGAACTTGCAGAAAACAGGCAAAACAGTCAAGCATATAACACAATCTTAACTAATCTCAAGGCCGATCTACTAAGGCACATTAGAATCAGAATCTATTGACCCAATCAACCACGGCCCCAATGCTACCTTGCTTGCTCATCTATCCTCTTAGCCACCACAAAAGCACCTCATCCTACCACTGCATCTATGCTAATCCACATGCATATGTCAACAATCAGAGAAGACGGAAAGTAGAACAAAAAGTAAGTGCTAGTCATAGGATTTTATACTTTTAATTCTGGTTTTGCCACTAAAACAATTCAGAAACGGTGCAGCACCAGGAGCCAAGAATTTTCATGCTGCATAGGATGTAGGATAAATCCAGAATCATTATGCACGAAATCAAACATAAACCACCACTCAAAAGCAACCATAGCAGATAATTGGATAAGACTGTATCAGAAACTAAGAAAATGTAGGTGGAAAAACCAAAACTGAAGCTGTTGGCATGAGAAACAATGACCGAAGAATGGACTCACAAGAAAATGTCCCCTACATATAAACAACAATTGCAAGATGAAATGCAAATGTCGAATAGTACCAATGATTGTATAAGAGCCACCTTTCAAAACTCAAAAGGAGGACTACATAGGTCCAAAAACTAATTAAATGAACTCCATATATGATATAGGACAAGATACATACTACTAGGAATTCCATCCTCCCAAGTCCTAAGTGCCACAAGACTAATAATCTATTAAACTTTTTAAGTGCATCCTTGTCCTCTCTAACCGAATTAAAAACTTCAATTCTATATCCCCAGATGACTGCAGAACTGGGACCACAATGCACTTGACTACGCAGTGGACACAAAAGACTGTCTCGTTAGTATGACTGAAAAAGGGAAGTACTCCCATCAAAAGCCTCAATCATGTGGACAAGGGCAACTAGTAAATTATCACAAAAACCTTGGACAAACGACAGGCCGACAACATGTTAGCTAATCGTCCGTGCATTCTTTGGATGTCAAATATTATGCCACACAAACATTGAATAATTCTTATAAGAAAATTTTGTTCCTAACAAGCAAGAAAACCCACAAATAACATAGACTATACAATTGAATACCCTGATTAAAATATCTTACATCATCGACACGTCGGAGAACACCCTTCCCATCCTTGGAAGGAATAGTAATGTGATCAATGAAGTGGCGATGCAAATCAGTAACCTGTAAAAGATATATCATCCGTTAAACAGAACTTTTCAGCATATACCAAACGATACAGGCAATAAATAAATAGAAGAGAATAACATTCAATTCTACAGACATAAAATGACACGAAACAGGAAGTTAGATTAACACAGCAGTTATATCCAAGCCATCATATGTCAAAAAGAAGATACATGCAAACAGCAGATTTTAAAGTTACCCATATACTTATATGATAAGAGATTCAAGATTTCCCTCCCCCTTATTGCGTTATGCGGACATATATACAGCTGCTTTACTTGATTCACTTGTTTCTTCATAACTTCCCTTTACCAAGAATGATAGCATGGTAAAAGGTAGGGCCATATAAAAAAAACCTCCATAAGAATTCAACTAGTAATGCGAAACAGAGATGAAGTGACCGACATTAAAGATATTTTCATCATATAAGAGATACAAGATTACTGACAATGAAGTGTGGTATGCATAGAAAAAAACGCGGTCGCGGTCGCGGGAACGGTCGCGTTATCGCGGGAACGGCTTGTAACGGGGAAATAGAACGTTTCGCGGCCGACGCGGCGAATTTTTTTTAAAAATTCACATTAATATGTTCTAACCTTATTTGCTTTATTTTAGTTTATGAAGCATTATTACAATCTATCAAAATATCATGTTACATTAGCTATATAATTAATTATAAAATATTTTTGGCTAATATTTGAAAAGAACGGATGTAACGGGGATAAAAGCGTTCTAACGCGGCGAGTTCGCGTTACGGAACGGACAACGCGGCGAGAAGTATGTGATTTTTATTATGGTGTTCTGTAACGGCATTTCGCGGAACGGCAAATCCAAAATCCTGTAACGGAACGGGAGAGTTTTAATTCCATGGTGGTATGTCTTCAGTTAATGAATCTTCTTGGTAAAAGTAGAGCTGTGGGAGAACAAAAAGGCCACTTGAGCTTATAGCTACGCTTCTACGAAAGATATTGTGAAAATGAAACCAAAAGCGCCTTGCAGGGGTGAGGCACAGGGGCCGGGAAAAAAGCATCTGAACATATTGGCACAGTGACCTACAACATGCAATGCGTGCACCTCCAGCTGTCTCTGGCGAGGCGTGGGCCGCAGCACCTTGCCCACTTTTTGCAGAGATGCATGTGAGAGATCAGAATTGAATCCAGAGAAGACCAAAATTCTGAAATTAACTGGTATCTAAGCTTTGATATTCACATTTCTAGCAAAAACCCTTAATTAATTGCATAGAGTAATTTCAAATTCAAGCACAAATCAAAATCCCCAATTTGGAAAAAAAAAGAAAAACTAATTCGTGGAATGAGGTCATAGACTCATAGTTTGATTTTGGTGGTCAACAGAGATTGCCGGCTAGCATCTCCAGTGATGTCTGGCACCAGATCTGCCAGTGGTTGTCGCCAGCAAAGAATTTTCAGGTGGGTTCTCATTCTTCCTCTGTATTCGATCAATATCTCTACTTCCTAGCTCTCTCTCTCCCTCTTGGTTATTTTCATCCTCTGTCTTCATCACCCCCTTGTGAGCACAAAAACACAAAGGACCACAAGCATGTAGAAAGAATAGGTAAATGCAAAAAACCTCATATTGCAAATGACATGAACACAAGTTACTACAAACAAAAGGATCTGATTATTGGCTCATGGAAATAAGTACTGTTACCAGCACATCAAAGTTTCCGTATCATTGGATATGGAAACATGAGACTGCATGACAGCTAAGTAATTTTTTTGAACACAAAATGCATGAGAAGAATTATCAATTCATGAGGGTATTGACAAACCTTCTCCCCTGATTCCCTTTCGAGTTCCTCAATGGACGAAATGAATCTCATTTCTTTTCCATCCTCACTTATCCAAATAGGAAGCGGTGTGCCCCAAAATCTGCTTCTACTCACTGCCCAATCTCTAGCATTTTCTAGCCAATTGTGGAAACGTTTCTCCTACAAGAATTCATAATAGATTAACATGCATAATTGCATACTACAAACTGCAAAAACAAAGAATCAAAAAGATATTCAGAACATATATAAACAGTAAAAAATTGATAATTAACAAAAAAAACCTTGACAAAATCAGGAACCCAATAGGTCTTCTTATTGTTCTCAAGCAATTGGTCCTTAATCTTTTCCACCCTTATAAACCTGCAGAAATAATATAGCAAACATATGTTAATTGCATGCACCATGATCTTGCATCAAAAATCAAATTGTAAACAACAATATTAATAAAGACAACTGGAAGAGCAAAGATATGTAGTATCAATCATAGTTCACCAACAACGGCACTCAATATGTCAGGCCCTTCTTATCAACTGAATGAGAATTAACAACTCCTCAATGATGAACGTTTTCTTGTCAAAAAGTAGCTCGGGTAAATAGATTTGTTTTTACACATCCCAGAACGCAGTCAGTATACCGAGGGATAGAATGCTTTTACATAAGATTCTGAATGTAGTTGGGAGAAGCAGCGGTTATTTACAATGACACAAGGCAGATATCTTGTCCGGAAGAAAATAGCACACTGTATCATGAATCAAGCCCATGGAAACATCCTCTTATGCAGTAAGTTCCTTTCTCAGCTCTAAACATGACATACGTGTATGATCAATCCTTCAACTACTATAAGCTACCGCACATAATTGAAAGCATCTTATCTGACACAAATTGATATGAGTGATCGTTTAAAAGACAGCTAGATTGATACAAACAATGCAGACAACATCTAGAAAAGTAGAATTGCTTCCTAGATCTAGTCGTCCCGCATTCACCATAGGACAAGAGACGATACAGTAAAGGACAATGGCTGAAGCCGCTGAAGAAGGAAAAGAAAGTAACAATAAGGCTACAAGATATAACATTATCTGTCCTGTTCAACATCGACTGTCATACCTAAATGATAGGTTCATAAAATAAACTTAATAATTAATAGGTGACATGCTTCATGGTTAAACATGGAACACTGGTATTAGACATCATGTACAAATTCATTACTGGAAACATTTTGCATCTTCTCGGTTTGCACTTCTGTGAGTATAAAACCATTTCATTAAGTATCGTGATTCAATTTCGGAAAGGGCATAACCGAAAGTCAAAACATCTTGAACTGTTGGAGAAAATTCGAAAGAAGACTTCATCATAAACTTATTACAAAACGAACTGGTATGATCTATATGACTTATTTTGCACAAGTCATCCTCCATTTGACTCAAGGAAAGTATATATGCCTAATCCGTTTGAAAACAAAAGTTCTAATAAAGCATTTCAATCACCAGAAACCAACAATTACATTTCTCTTCTTTCTTACAAATATTTATTTCATCACCCAGCATCTAAAAAGTCAGCAACTGGCCACTTTAAGGTTTGAGATGAGACAGCATCTGATATAGTGAGCAGGAAAACCTGGGCAGTTACAAAATTTCCCCACATAAACTTCGCCAAAATGTATCTATTAAGTTAAGAAAAAACATGTGGACAAGTTTTAATACATACTATTGCAGCAAAAGCCCAAGACTAGCTCAAAATATAATATGTACTATTGTAGCAAACGGCCAGGAGAACATTTAATTAGCTATATTTGACACAAACAAAAATTACTACTTCCGAGAAATCATAAAAACTATTGCACAGTGATCTCGTTATACATACCAACTGGGAACGGCTCTATAGATGAGAGGAGTTTCAGATCTCCAACAGAAGGGATAAGAGTGGGTAAAACTTCCTTGTTTGAGGAGTCTGCCTCTTTGCTGTGAAAGAAGAAGAAAATAACATGAGAATGCCAGAAAAATGTATCTATATCAGACAAGTCAATTTCCAAAAGAGGGGAACAAACACCATCGCTACAGTACTTCACCACAAGGGAAGAGAATATAAACTAACACTTCCGACATGTTGTTTCAGTTTTCCTCATAAAGCCACGTATATTGGATAACCAAGGTCGATCCAAGTTCATCAGACCCACAATGTAAACAATTAAACATAAAGTGCGTAAAAGAGCGTTCAGCAGCTTTTTTTCTATTTTTTATAATCCAGGGAGGATTACTAAGACAAGCACAATAGAAAAAGAGGGGGCACGTACCCTCAGATCACACACCACACCCTCCATGGCATACTCCACTTAAGTTTCTCTAACAAAAACCAAATAAAATAGAAAAATCCCACTTTTCTTGCAACGATAACTAGATCACAGAAGATACTCCAAATAAGGACTATTTCTTGTGATGAAGCAAGATTTTGCAAGGAACTTTCCTGCTGGACTAGAAACTGATTCCACCAGCAGGTACTTCCAAATCCACTTAATAGATCATTCGGCATAAAATCATAATGTCAAAAGACCATCACGGAAAAAAACATAATTCAGTCATATAGAACTAAAGAACATCAGTATCCCTTAAATATTGTTCTTTTAGAAACAGAACTGTGTCTGAAGCCTAAACAAAATTTCAGTAGAACATGACGTTCTCACTATAAAAGACCACCACAGTCCAATGGACAACATCACAACACAGGAGAACCATAGAGATGTATGACTCGAAGTACAATTTCCCATTGGAGACAGCTCAAATTGCTTAGCATCTCCAGAAAATCACAACTCAGAAGTTAATGCCACTACCAATTGTAATCAACCACCAAAATTTCATGAGATGCCACATAATATGGTATCTCCCATGCTAGTCAGACTTGCTTACTCGTGTAAGACACAAGTACATATCCAAGCATGAGACTCGGCTATAAAATATGATAAGAATTCCTATGATTCCAAGCAAATTCTGCAACCAAACGTACATGCAATTGGCTTCTTCAATGGGATCTTTTGGTTTGGTCTGAGGACAATTACCAAAGGTTATTTCCCGTAGCCTTAGAGCCGATGACTTCTTCATCAGAGGGAAACAAGGTGAATATGCTCTTGAATGAGGTACTTAACTCCAGGATGAATGGAAAGGTCAATCTCTTTGGCAACTTGGTGGTGCAGTTCAAAAGAAAGAAACCGGCGGACTTTTCAGGGTTTTGCTTCCACTAGCGAAGGCCGCAAGTTCCATTTTTTGAGACTTTTATACAGCTAAAGTCAACTTTGACTCTTTGAGAGCCACTTGACTTTTCCTAATTATCTAATTTTTATTACTTATCAACGCAAAAAAGCAACACAAAAAAACTTGAGATGAAATAAAAGAGTATGAGTGGCATAAGGTATCTTGTATCTTCTGAAAGTACTCCTCTTCCAACAATACCCTCTTTTGTTACAAAATATCATTATTAACAAGGCCAAAAGGGTATAAGAAAGCGCATATATCCTTGCCTTTACTGCATTTATAATTTCTTTATCAGCATCCTTCACGTAGAGTCCTTTAAAGTCAGTAACTTTTTCAATGAAGCGTCCATCTTCATCAACAGCTACAACCAAGTCCGGCCCCTGAATATTCCAAGTGAGAAAATCAGTGCAAAATACAACTAACTTTGAGATCTCAAATTAAAAGCTAGTAGCAAACCCGTTCAATTATTTTGTTTTCGAGGCAAACACGGTAATCATCTTCTCCAAATGCTGGAGCACAGTGTACAACTCCAGTTCCACTATCATCTGTCACATAATTGTCCGCAACAACCTTGAAAGCCACATCAGTAAACTCCTTGAAGTAGTCAAACAAAGGTATATACCTGCAATTTATACATTTAAATATTGAAAAAGAAAATTAAATTAAGAATAAACATTTATAGAGACGACAAGTAGTAAACGGAATAAAAATAGAGGAAGGCAATTACCCTATCTAAATCTTGCTATTATAGTTGGCTTTGGTTTCGATTCAACACAGCTGACTTTTCTTCTTTTTAAGAAATTATGGCTAAGAACTTTTATAACTATGTCTTGTAACTATAAAAAAAGATACATACTATTCCCTCCGTTTCCTATTTGTTCTTCCTAGTTTCTCCATTGGGATGTTTCAAAAAGTTCTTCCTACAGAGAATATTACCATATTTGAAAAGTAAAAATTAACAGAGAAGTACTAAAAACTAAGAAAAAAGTTCCAAAAGTAAGAGAGAAGTTCCAAAAAGTAAAGCAGAGTGTGCAAAAAGTGCATTTATCTTAGTTTTTTCCCATATTCACGTCGGAAGATCAAACAGGAATGGAGGGAGTGAATGAAAAGAATGATTATATGAGGAGGAATAACGAAATCCCTTTAACCCCCAAAACCCTTCGCAGTTTACCATTTATGCTTGTCTCAATTACATTCTCCACTTTCTTTTATGGAATGGGTCCAAAAATTGACATAATAACACTATCCTTCCCCAAACACTATCAGATTATCATTTTTTTCTTTGCATCTTTAACTTTAAAAACCACTTGTATAATATTTCATTGATACTTTCTTTAGCAAAAACCCACCACTAAACTTTCCTTAATACTTATACCTAAAAAAAATGGGAAAGGCTTGGGGGACAAAGGAAGCTACATTAGATCTCAAAGCAAAAGTGAAAAATTCGAAGAAACTCAATTTGAGTATCAAAGATGATGGCTCTTAAAGCCCTAACCCCTAATCCACAAAGAAGCTACATAAGTTATTCTATCTCAAAGCGAATCAGTATTGTATAGGGGGAAAACATAGTCATTTGGGATATGAACTTATGAAGAGATAACTTGTACTTCCTTTGTTCCATATTACTTGCAACACTCAAATTTCAAGGTCAAACTTTCTAAACTTTGACCACAAATTCTCATCATTGTACAAGAGGGAAAAATAATCATTTGGGATCTTGTTAAATCCATCTCAATGTGTATTTTAATATCAAAATTTCATAATTTTTACTAATACACAATCGAAGACATTAATGATCAAAGTAGTGCATTGGGGACATTAACTATCAGCTAACTTCTTCTTGTCATTGATTACCCAACCCCACAAGTGCAGCTACCTTTTTTTTCACAATAGAAATAGGGACAAAAACAAGACTTCCTATGCAAACAAAACAACTTTCAGTGAAGCAAGACATACAAACAAGATTCATTGTCGGCATGACATTATCAAATATATGGCAACAAAACCAGCCATAGCCTCTGTTTCTAGAGCATATCATTGATGATATCAAACCTGCCCAAAGCTAAGCTCTCACCATAAGAGGAAAATGAAAATAAATACAAAAGGGGATACGAAGTGGGCCTGGTTAAGCACCAGAGCAAAGACGTGCAAGAAAATGTGCCTCAAGGATCGTATATCCCCAACGTGGAGACACTAACCTCAGGTAAATAAAAATCCAAAACCTCCACCAAGGTACCAACACCTGAAGCTCCTGAACTTCCCTATCATGTGGGCCTCCATATAAAAAGCTTACCTTATACATAGGGAACATCTTCACACCATATTAATTACTTTCCTCTTGATCTTAAGAAAAAAACTTTCAGCAAAAACAAGCTTTTAGATGAGCCTGAAAACATACAAGTTTGAATCCCAACCCACTCTCCTCGATAAAGAAAGTGACAGTGAAGCAACTGTCTCATTGGTTGTTCACTCATTAGAGATCAACGTGCTGCTAAAATACCAGACATGGTTTTCCATAAATGGTTCCAATATCCCCTTGTTTTCAAAGACACCTTTCTGATAATCATTTAACTGACAAACTTCTTCAAGGATAAGTGCTAACTGCTAATAGCTAAAGGAAAATGTATACCTACTAATGTTATAAACAAATATCACTAGACAACAGTCAATCTACAATTCCAATCAACCTACACCACAACAGCAACTCTTAGCAATGATTATGCCAACGCTGCATCACCTCTTAGTCTCTAACTTTCATGCAACAGGTCAAAAAGACCTATTGAATGCTTTTATATTTCTCGGAGTAATTGGACAAAGTTCCAACCATAAAATTTTATGAAAATTTCCTTGATTTCATACCAATGTATAGTGTCAAAACTTTTATACCACGTCGGAGTGGCGAGGACCCGACATGGGTACTTGAGGTAAAATGATGATCCAAGAGTATCAGCAACTACCATCAAAATGGACCAACCCTATGTGTACAAGCACATAAGTTGAATATGGAGGCCTCAAAAGTCAAAACAATACCAAGAGAGTAATTACTTACTTCAGCCCCACCAATGAAGCGCCTGGAACCTTCTCTAACACCTCGTATGAACTATCATCCACAGAAGCTTTCTCAGATGCAGTACCCTTATTCTTAGACTTGGAATTCTTGGCATCACCAACTGACCCATTTGCAGATTTCTCAACTTTTACTTTCTCTCTAGGAAGCTGCGACATACGAGACTCTGCGACCACATAAGTCACTCCAGTTGCTTTACTTCTCACCTGCACACAAGTTCGACCAGAATTACTTCCACACCACTGCACTAAAGCCCCAAAATAAATACTATGGATCAAACAAAATCCTGGTGGAGAGGAGAGAGAAAAACATCTCCTTCAAGTGCCCCTCGCCTCCTCAACTTCCAAAGACTAAAGAATCAGCAGAGCACTGGTAAGCAACTCAAAACTACAAATAGTTATATACTTATAGGTGCTCAAGGAGATCAGAGCTTCATCTCACAACATCAATTCCAGAACTGTACAGTATCAGTGAACGAAAATCGCTCAAATCATTACACATAGTGTCGCTGACACGACAACGTAAGATGGGTTAACTACAATATCATGGGAATTCTTCTTACTAGATTTATTAGATAGCTAGCAGCAAACAACTGGCCAAACTTGGAAGAAACAAGCACATAATCCCAACAAGTTTCAAAAAGATACAGCTATTAATTGATGCTGCTCCACTCAAGCAACTTGCATCCTTTCGTTATCAAAGTGGAAACTTGAGAAACCACTAAAGAGATACAGGGAGCATCAGTAAGGATTCCCCCACATCACTCCAGCTTTAATCGCCCAGAATTAACAAAGACACCCAATTGAAAATTATCAACACAATTTGGAAAATCCCTTTACAAAATGAAACGATTTCCCTTAGAGACCTATGGTAGTGTCTTAGAACAAAGATTGAAGCACTTAATCTACGACAGGGGCAACATTATGAAGGTTACTTTCACACATAATTAGATTTAAATCCAAAGACCTCTCTTAATAAATGCAATTATAGTATCAAATATCAATCTGCATCCATGGTTCAGGCGTTCAGTATATCTCAGTAGGCTATATTGGGCTTGTATAAAAGTGTTTTGTGGCTTGCTAAACTGGCACTTCCTATTAGCCAGTGACCCAATACATAGCTGATATGGCCAACAAAAGGCCAATAAGGCCCATATAGCCAACAAAGTTTGTCATATCAGCAATCCTATAAAAAGCAACGGAATCTAGTAGGCATCTGTGACGGGTGTTCTTAGTATCTGGACTACAACAATGACTTAAAACCATAATATATATCCTTCCAACAAAGCACTTAGCTTGACAATGACATACACTAAATGACATCCCTTGCAATCACTTTCAGACCAGATTCCAACATCCATCAAGAACTGCAAACTCGAGAATAGATGGAAACCATACATAAGCAAAAGATTTGTCACTTGTCACCACTTCTATTAAGGCATCTCCACATTTATGTAAAATGCTCATCTATTTCAAACGAAAAACCAGAAACGCACCTTAACATAGACAAAATTCGCATTCACACACAAGGCAAGGTTACTTGGAAGGGTCCACGGAGTTGTAGTCCATGCAACAAGCGATGCATTATGAAAATCACCGACAATGGGAAAAGTGACGAGAATCTCAGGATCAGGTACTTCCTGCATCACTTATGGTGTTAATATCACAAACAAATCACCATACCGAACTGCTTGCAAAAGTACAAGAAAATAACCAATAAAAATGTCTCTACTTCAAACCTTATAGTTTGCATTGGCCTCAAAGTTTGATAGAGGTGTCTTCAGACCGGTACTGTAAGGCATAACCTGCAGAAGACGGCACATATAATTAAAATTAAACACCCACATATTTATTTAAATATAAATTCACTGAGACTAGTCAGAAATACTGACAGATGTAATATCAATCAACAAAAAGTGAATTAGCAGTGCTATTATTAGGATAATAATCAAATTTATAGAATTGTCTTAACCCTATTGTAAACCTAATCATAGATATCCTGAATTCTAACAACCAACATCAAGACAGTAAACAACCAATAACAGATACTTAATATCACTCATTGAACCCTCTTAATCTTCATTTAAGCCAATGTCACAGCAAATAGAACTACACAAAAACCCAAAGTTGAAGAACCCGCATTCCGAGTAAACTAACAGAGACAGAAACTATGAAACAAATCCCAACACTGGTACATAATAAGCACAAACAACTTCTGCAACCCCAAATGTCAAACACTATTAAACAAAACAAAAATGAAACAGCAACAAAAAAGACCTCAATTTTGATAAAAACACAACCAGAAACTGAAATTAAAACTCATAAACACAAATCAATACTCCCTCTTTTTTCAACAAAATCAAAAACCCAGAAAAACCCACAAATATTCGAACCAAAATCAAAAAACCCACATCACAAAAACAATCAAAACAAGTTAAAAAAAACAGCATGACAAACCTTAAATCCACGATAAACAAGATCTTTCTGATGCAATTGAGAAAAAACCCACCAAATGGATTCCATAAAATTCAAATCCATAGTTTTATAACCATTCTGAAAATCAATCCATCTCCCAGCTCTCTTAACAATCTGCTCCCATTCTTTAACATATCTAGTAACAATTCCTCTACACTCTTCATTATACTTATCAATTCCCATTTTAAGAACATCAGACCTACTCTTAATCCCTAACATGGAGTCAATTTCATGTTCAACAGGAACTCCATGACAATCCCACCCAAAACGACGCGTTACATGATGACCAGTCATTGATTTATACCTAGTTACAATGTCTTTAATGGTGCCTGCTAAAAGATGCCCGTAATGAGGGAGACCAGTTGCAAAGGGAGGCCCATCATAGAAGATGTATTCTGGGTTTTTTGAGGTTTTTTCTAATTGGGTCTCGAATGCTTTGATTTTGTCCCAGAATTCTAGGATTTTTTCTTCTTCTTTTGGGAAGGAGAAGTCTTTTCCTTCGCATACATCTTCCATGCTTATGCTTGAGGATGAAGATGAAAATGGAGGAGAGAAATCTGGGGTTTTATAGAGTGGAAGTTGGAAGACGGGGGTTTTGCCTTTTGCCGGCGAAGTGAAGTAGCGTAGGAGAGAAAATTGGGAATCTAGTAGAACTAGTTCAAGCTTTTGTGGTCTTACAAAGAGTCTGAATGTGGGTCGGGTCAAGACTCGAGTCCAATGGGTTTGCTTGACACAAAGCTCTAAGAGCCTGATAAGCTTAATTGAAGACAACTACAACTAGAACATACTATATGTCTATATGTTGTCATAAGGTAATTCAAGGGCAGTAAGTTATGATAAGTCCAAAGTCCAAACCCAATTAATTTCACAGCTATTTAGGGATGTTCATTTCAGATATTCGAAAATTTAAAATCGGGAAAAATGTGATCTGAATCCGGTTCGAAAAATCGGAGATCTGAAATTTCGGATTGAATATCTGAAAACTACAAAAATTGAAATTTTCAAAGGAAAGGATCATTGGATATTTCGAATATCCGGTCTTGAAAACAGACATTTCGGATCGGATATCTGAAGAATTTCGGGGGAAATCCCCATGTTTCGGATATATATTCAGATGTCTGAAATATCTGAAAACTGAAAAAACGGATCGGATATCCGATTTATCAGGTCGGATCAACCAGATCATGTATCGGAACGAACGGAACGGTGATAAATCATATTTATATATAGTTTTTAGGTGCATTTTATAGCATTTAGATTCATATTTAAGTTCATTCTTGCATCATATTCTTAAGTTATGTTATTCTACTCCTATTCGGTATGTTGTCTTGTTTTGTATGAATTTCAGGTAATGAGAACGTATTTGAAGTATAATTAGCTAAGTTTGAGGATTAGGAGCACTTGGAAAGAAGCTACAATGCATAAAGATGATAAGTGCGTTTCTAACGTACTTTATGAGCTCTTTTTGGTTTGGTTTGATCCTCTTTATACCATTTTCTTCCCTCTTTCTTCCTCATTTCTTTCTCTATTTCCTTCACTTGATCATTGTTGATCATTGTGACATTTCGCTAGATTTTCGGTCAATTTTGACTGGATTTCTAGTACATTTGCTTTCACTGTGTTTTCCCGTGTTTTGATTGCAGGTATGATCTTTTATAAGGTCAAGAGTTGGGAGATACGATAATAGGCGGGAGTTTCGAGGAGCTTGCACGCGCGAAAATGAAATAAAGGAAGCTTGAGTTGAGCTCCATGGTGTGCCCGCACCCCCTTAGCACTGCCTGCACACACTGGTGCACCCGAACCTGGAACCGGTGAGCCCGCACCGCCCCACAAATTGGGCATCCTTGTTATCAGTCAGTTAGGTGCGCCCGCACCAAGCTGGTGCGCCCGCACTATTTTCATGGTGCGCCCGCACCTTTCCAGCGAATATTGGCCACCTGAATCAGTGGCCTTGGTGCGCCCGCACCAATTGTTTCCGCGAGAACATTGTAATTCTCGTGGGCATTAAAAACGATAGATATTATGTTTTTTTCGACTTATGCTTTATTCGAGGAGTTTATAGAATATTATTAGGGCTTACTTTAGAGAGAACAACACTTAGTTTTTAATCAAGATTTGAGAATTCTAGATCATAGTTTGTGATTGCTACAACATTGAAGGTATATTAATTCAATTAGTTTCAAAGTTTCAGTTTTTATTATCTCTTTTCATTGCTATTATTTGTTCTTCCCTTTTATTAGATCTACTTTATTATAGTTTCATAATTGTTATTTTAATTAGATTAATTATCTCTTAATCATATTAGCCTTAGATTAGTTATAGATTTCATGTTTTATTGCTTAGAATCCATGATTAGTGAGTAGTTCCCTATATAGGGTTAGGGTGAAAGTATGGATTGGAGTTTAAATGTTTTGTTAATGTGATTGTGATGATTTAAAGACGTTTATGCATTGATCTTGGTGTTTTGAGGCCTTAGGATAGATATTGATCACATTTGTGCTTTGGTATTTTGATTTCAAATGTTCTTAATTGAATTATGAATCCTTTTATCATCCCCATGAATCAACTTAATTTCTAAGCCAAGATATTGGGTAGAAATTAAGGGGATCCTATATTAGGGGTTTTCCAAATTCATTGGATCTCTTAATCAATTGACTAAAGACCATTCGAGAGAGGATTTAGTCGATTGATTAAGCGATCATTCTCGAGGACCATTCGAGAGAAGACTCGAGTATTTTAGAGGAAAACTAAACCTTGCGTAATCGTTGCCTTTGAATCACAATTGCATTAAAAATCGTTGTCCACTTTGATCCATACTAGTAACCTTAACTCTAGTGTCTTCCTTATTCATATTTTCATCTCATAATTATTTGCTAGTTCTATTAGTTAGTCGTAGTTCTTATAAAAATCACTTAAAAAACCCCAAAACCCTTCAATTAGGTAATCTAGACTTGCTAGACTTTAATTAATCCTAGTTTCCCTGTGGATCGACCCTTGACTTGCCTTTACTACGTTCTTGGTAATTGCTCGTTAGGTTTTATAAATATTGTTTAAAAAGCGATTTTTGGAGCCTTAACGACACACTAAAAACCCCTTATCAAAAGGATCGTATGAATATGTCATAGTACGAGTTTGAGCGAAAACAAAGCAGAAAATCATTAGAAGAAATGTGACAAAGGAGTCACGTCTACTCTTCTTATCATAACTTTTTATGTGCTTTTTAGAATCGAGTAATTCTAGCAGATTTGGAAACTAAACTTGAAGAGTTTTCCAACGATAGGTGGCACGCTCTGAGGAGACTTATAGTCAAGGAGTTATGCCTTTCCGAAGTTGGGACTGTTTATGCTATAATCTGTTTTTGTACGCTCGGATCACTAATTCTGCCCATTTAATGATATTTCGACTTTACTTATTTTTGTAACTTACTTTCCTAGTTTTATTAGGTTACTTAGTACTCCCTCTGTTTTCTTTTATCATTCTCACTTTCCTATGCACGTCTCCCAATGCACCTCTTTGAACTTAAATATCTTTCATTATATATTAGTAAAAATTATAACGATTGAATATTAATAATGTATTAATTGAGACGAATCAAACAAGACTCCACATGACTATATTTTTTCTTATAAATTGAAAAAAATTGAGAAGATTATCTCTAAGTATGAATAGTGTCAAGATTCCAAGTGAAAAGATAAAAAAAACACAGAGGGAGTATTAGATATAGGAGGAATAACGAGGATTTCTCTCTCGTCCTCCCTTCCCACGTTATTTCTTAGTTTTAGGTTTAGTTTAGTTTTCTTCTTTCTTTTTCTCTCTAGTTTAGGAGTAAACCCTAATTTTTCATGCTCTTCATTAATTCATAAGGTTATTATTTTCATCTCTTTTCTTTCATTGATTTCTTTGATTATGTTCTTCTTTGTAGATTTAGATTTTGTTATTTATTTCATGATTAAGTAGTTTTATTTCTAGGGTTTGGGAATCCATGTTTATATCTCTTTGATTGTGATATAAAGTTCTTCAATAATTGGATAGGATGAGAGTAATTCCTATTGATTTGTTATAATTGTATATCATGTAATTGTGCAATATCATGAGTTATGTTTAGCTCATAGGAGTTAGAATTGAAAGATCGTACTTATTAGAGGCTTGTTACAATTGGTAGATCTAATTATGTTGAGCGACTGTACTAGCATATGTTGATCTAAGAGTGTTAAGACCCGACCGTAGGATTAACAAAAGACTCTAATTACTCGACCCTCAATTCAAGTATTGTTGAATTATATTGTATTGATTGAATTGGTATAAACATGCATGGTGAACCATTGCCCTATATCTTTTTAGTCTGATTTTCTTTATTTATTAGATTAGAACCTTAATTCACATATTTCTGATCTTGTTTAGTTTCTCCATACCTTAGAAGCTAAATTAGAACAACCATCTCTCTGTTGATTCGACCCTACTTACTCTACTACACTGTTAAAAGGTTTGTTAGGAATTATTTTTGACATGTGTACGACAGCCTATTAAACGAATATATATGAACACCCCTAGCTAATAAGATTAGATTATTTTGAAGTAGGTGAAGAAAGAGAAACCCTATTTGATCATGATGTTCCTTTTCATAATTTAAGAAAGTACTTATCTTTTATAATAGAAAAAGTGATATGAAATGGAATATTACTGAGGTGGGTCAACGTCGTTATAAACGGTAAGGTTGTTTGTAGCAAAAATAAAAATTCAAGGTCTTAAGTTGCCTAAAAAATTCAAAAGGTTGTTTCTCGCAATATATATAAAAAGTGTTATCTAACAAATTTTCCTTATTAATAATCTAATCATTTTAGCTTACTCTTTTCATAGAGAATTAAAATCGTAGCTAGAAAATGGTACCGTTATGGTATTTTGTAGTATGATGAAATGTATTATTGATACTTTTTTTGGTAGTTTAATATTCACACATATTTCAGTCAAAAGTAGAATAATTTACAATACCAACTGCGCACTTTCTACTAATTTTTGTTTGAAAAAATCATACTATCATTTTTTAGGTAGTTAAGTCGTCCCCTTGCATGTAGGTGAATATTGCAGATTTCTCTTGCACGGGGTAAGACTTGATCTCAAGGTTATTATACGTTGCTCGAAAAATGGTACCACTAGAGTACCTCTTTTGCAAGGCGTATTATTTGTTCACTTTCTAGTAACAAACAAAATAAAATTATGTATTGACAACCAAACACCTCTTTGTACATTATTTTTTAAGGTAAAATGAATATACCTTGCATAAGTGGATAGGGAATTAGGGATCTCACTTTATAAGGGGCAAGAATCAAATCCTTGTCACTACTCAATAAGGTGAAAGGAGGGCTTCCAACCAATTAAGCCAACCTTTATTCTTACCTCTCAGTACATATATAACAAAAGTTATAGTATGGTATTATTAGAACTTTTTTGTACCACCAGCTTCACTATTAGTAAAAAGTATACAAATAACGAAGTTGGCATCAAGTTTTCGTTAACTATCATATATATATATATATATATATATATATATGTATGTATATGTATGTATGTATATATATAATCAACCTAATTAACCAAAATAACCTTTAATTAACCTAATAACTAATGATAATTAAAGCCTAATAAACTATAGCTAAACCCTAATTAACAAAAGTTAATTAAAATTCAACACCACCCCAGACTTTCAGGGTGCTTGGTGGCATTGGTTTTAATAGTATAAGTCATTTTGAAGGTCAAAAGAGCCGTTTAATATCAGCTCGAATTATGTGCCAAAAAAATTGACGTATTGGTACTCATTTCGACTGACTTATGAAAATTCACACCCTTTAAGGACCTTATTAGCGTCAATTTTTCTAAAAAAGAAGTTATTTTAAAGGTCAAGAGTGTAACACCCGACCCATATAGAGTCGAGTATATTGTCACCAATACGCATCTATGGCCAACAACTGTCCTCAATAACCAACACAAGTTATTCCGGCGCATTTTGTCCTCACTCATACGCACCCTGAGATACTTCCCAGGAGGTCACCCATCCCTGGACTACTCCCAACCAAACACGCTTAGCTGTGGAGTAACTAAGGAGATGAGCTCCCTAAAAGAAAGATACATCTTATTGGAATGAGTAGCATGTTAAATCCCTTTACAGCAATCATGAGGGGTATTACAAATGGTATCAGAGCAACCCTGCGACCGCGTGTTGGGGCGACCTTAAGGCCGTCAGGCCGAATATTAGGAGTCCTCAGGTGCCTAGTAGGGGAGGATTCTGGGGCTGCATTGTCATAAGGAGCGACCCAGAGGTCGTCAGGCCGAATATCTAGAGTCTCCGGCGATCAGTCTCAGGCTGGGGCGACCCACATGCCGTATGCCGAATATGTGGAGTCCTCAGGCGCAACGAGGGCATTACTGTTCTCAAGTGGGGGTGTATGTAATACCCCTCATGATTGCTTTAAAGGGATTTAGCAGGCTACTCATTCCAACAAGATGCATCTTTCTTTTAGGGAGCTCATTTCCTTAGTTATTCCACAGTTAATCGTGCTTGGCTAGGAGTAGTACAGGGATGGGTGACATCCTGGAAAGTTTCTCAGGGTGCGCATGAGTGAGGACAAAATGCGCCGGAAGAATTTGTGTTGGTTATTGAGGACAGTTGTTGGCCTTGGATGCGCATTGGTGACGATATACTCGACTACGTATGGGTCGAGTGTTACAAAGAGTGTCGTTTAAGATTACATTGAGTTAATGTATTGATACTCTTGTACTTCACTCTGGGGGAATACATGTTTTTCTCCTCCTCTCCAAATCGACGTCTCATAGTGAGATGCCAAAATGACATCTCATAAAGGATACCAAAGTTGGAGGTATAAAAGTTACTATAAGCTAGTACCAAAGTTCAATCAAATTGGTACCAAAATAGAGTCGATACGAAAGTAACTCTTATTTGGTACCAAAGTGAAGCAATGCCCAGTCAAATTGGTACCAAAATAAAGTCACTTGATATTAAAATAGAGTAGTAGTGATACCAATACCAAATTAACTCTTAGTTAATACTAAAGTGTAAGTATGACTATATGAATTTTGGACTTTTGGTACCAACTTATACTTTACTTTGGTACATATAAAGTTTGATAACCTTTGTTTTGACATTTCACTATGAGTTACTCCCTCCGTCCCAATTTAGTTGCTACATTTTGCCATTTAGGTGTGTCCCAATTTAGTTGCTACATTTGCAAAATATACTATAAATGGCAAAAAGTACCCACTCTTAAACCATCAACACATTAAATTAAGCCAACAATCCCCCACCTAACCTGATTTAATACCCACCCTCCCCCTTTAACCCAACCCAACCGCTCTTATAATGACTCCCTCCAAAACCCTAATGCCCCTTTCACCTCATCTCTCTCTCTCTCTTACTGACGCTCAGTTTTCTCTGACTCTCACTTTCCTCTCTCTTCTCCTTCTTCAAACCTTCAGATCTAGGGTTTGTGAGTTCAAATTTGTCAAAAAAAACGTAGATTAATAATCTACGCCTTCCTGCGATTATTCTGAAACCAATTTGTTGGTGTTTTGAGTGAGTTCAAATTTTGAGTCCCCTGTATTTTGTGGGTTTCCATGGACGATTTAACTCCAAACTCGAAGAAACGTCTCTTTTCTTTGCTTGATGAGTTTGATGCTGAGGCAAAAACGGCTAGGGTTTCAAAAAAGGAGGTTGAAAGTAAGAATTTTTGTTGGTCTTGCGGTGCTCCTTCAAAGAAACCACCAGATCTGGACTTTGGTGGTCTAAAAACGCAAAAAAAAAATGCAAAAAATTCAAGATCCCCCACCAGAAGGCTTCGATTCATGGCGATCTTACCTTGTGTGGTATAAAAACCATCAAGAAATGGTTTTTCAACGTCCCCTTAATTATTTCGCGGAAGATCGGTCCACTCCTTAACTTTATTCTCTGTTTTATTTGAATTTTTTTTTTTTTTTTGAATGAACTACTTGTGGGATTGCGTTTGGAAGCATGATTTGTTTGCGTTTTAGGTTGCATGTTTAGGGTTTAGATTTCAGTTAATTTTTCTTTGGTTCATTGAAGTTGATTTGATGAGATTTCGCTTGATTTAAGTTGTATATGGATGAATAAAGTTGCTTACACTAGATTTATGCATATTTCACATGATTTTCGTTGATTTCAGTTGCCTTTGACTGATTTTAGTTGATTTTACGTATATTTAGGTTTATTTCATTTGATTTATGGAGATTTTGTTGATTTAAGTTGGCTGATGGTTTAAAATAGGTGGATCTGAGAATATTTTTTTGCTTTTATGTTATTTCAGTGATTTGAGTTGATGTTGGTTCAACTGAAGTTACTTTAAGGGTTCGGATCTTGGTTCATGTTAACTGATTTTTTTGATTTAAGTGCACTTAGGGTTCAATATTGCTATTGCATGAAAATTCATTGATTTGAATTGATTTCAGTTGGTTTAAGTTGATTTAGGGTTGATTTTAGTTTATTAAGTTCCATTGTGGTTACTTATAGGGTTTGGATGTTTGTTCAATTGTGATTTGATGTTGCTTTGAGGTGGTTTAAGTTAAACGAAGTTGGTTTATGTTGGTTTATGTTCAATTTATTTCATGTAGCAGCATGTTTATCATGTTTCAAGCCCTGTTTCTCGACTGAACTGAACAAACTGTGTTGCACAATTTGATCAATTCAGTCGGGAAGTAAAGGCTTGAGTGATATAATTCGGTTTTATTGTGTTGACATTGTGTTGTCTATGTTGTATACTTGGTTTTATGCAAGTTTGGTTGTTTTTGCCTCTATTTGCCTCTGTACCGTAAGGGTTTTATGCATCTTTTCCTGTTTTTGGTGTGATTTGCGTGTGTTGACCTATGTTGTAGACTTGGTTTTATGCAAATTTGGTTGTTATTGCCTCTGTTTGGCTCTGTACTCTGAGGGTTTTATGCATCATTCCCTGTGTTTGCCTCTGTTCTCCGAGGGTTTTCCCCTGTGTTTGCTTGTGTTTGCCTCTGTATTGGGAGGGTTTTATGCATCTTTGCCTGTGGTTGCATCTGTTTGGCTCTGTACTATGAGGGTTTTATGCATCATTGCCTGTATTTTTTTGTGTTTGCCTCTGTTTGTCTGTGTTTTGGTGTGATCCTCAAGGATGATATGGGATGAAACATCCTTTTGTACTCCATGTTGCAATTAATCAGTGGTAGATTGAATAGGATTGTAGTATGAATTATTGATGAGGCATGTGAATGTTATTTGTGGTGTTATATAGAATGTCCAAAAGGGTATTAATGAATTGAAATATGTTTACATGAGAGGAATATTGTACTCCTCAATGATGAATGAGGTCTGCTGATTTATATCTTGGCCATTATGCCTTTAACACCATATACCTCATATTGCCACCAGTTATTTGTGCTCTTCTTTTCAATTCTCCATCTTGTTTTAATGCATGTGTTGAGTTATATGGATGAGTGGGGACTCCCTGAGAGGAATGTTATTCATGCCAAACTTGTTCAAACTGATTTTCATTTTCTCTTAAATGTGAGTGAAAAAAAGATGAAATCTGATTGAATATATCTTGCAACAATATATCTTGTGCATGTTTAATTTGATTTTCTCTTTTTTTTCACTCATTTGTTTGATTAAATGAATCTCTGTTTTAACTTGTTCTCTGTTTTAAGTTGTTGTATTCATGTTACTCATGCCTAACTTGTTCTCTGTTTTAACTTGTTCTCTGTTTTAACTTGTTCTCTGTATGAACTTGTTCTATTTATGTTACTCATGCCTAACTTCCTCTATTTGTGTACTTGTTCTCTGTTTTACCTTGTTGTATTCATGTTAATCATGCCTAATTGAGTGTTTATTTACACCCTATTGTAACTGCACATTGAATAAAAGATGTTCAGATTTTTTTGGAGTTATAAAGGTCTGCCAACTCCCTGTACAATTTCCCCCAACTTAAATTGGGTGGGCCAGCTCACTTTTAAATGCCTTTCAATCCAACTATTCTCCAAGTAATTAGTCCCCTTAATATTGCCTCTGCCTAGTAGGCCACCACCATATCCTTGGTCTTTGTGATAAAGCAAATGTAGCAACTAAATTGAAGTAGACTTATTCATGTTACTCATGCCTCACTTGTTATCTGTTTTAACTTGTTCTCTGTATGAACTTGTTCTATTCATGTTAATCATGCATAATTGGTTCTCTGTTCATGCTAAGTCATGCAATGTCCCAAAATATTTTCATATTATATATGCAAAGCTTAAATACAAAATGTTTTGATATACATATACAAAATGTTTAACCAACCTATATGTGGTGTCTTTTAATTACAAAAAGTTTACTTGATCTTGCACTCTAATGCCCAAAAAATTGGCCTTAAACTGCCCAATGTTTGCTGATTGTGTTTCATATAATGCCAATACCATCATCTGAATCTGATTCCCCACTAGTTGCATGGTTTGGTTCTTCATGTTCATCTTCTAAATGACCTTCCACTGCCCATTGCTTGCTTTCATGTACAAGTTGTGGAGTTAGTGTAATAGAAATTGGTAACTCACCTCTCCTTTCTAGTGTTTGCTTCCCCATATGGGGTTTGTGATACTTATTGCTACCCTTCACTATTAGAGTCTCCTTCATGCATTGTTGTAGACTCAACCATATGTGATTGCATAGCTTAGGATCATACTTCTCATAGGCTCTCTTGACTGCCTTCACCAAGTGCTTCACACTTCTAGGTGCAATTTTGTCTTTTAATGTTTGAATTGCATTAAAAAAACCAAGATCCAACACATTCATGTCAGGAGATTGTGCTGGCTGATTGATTAGTCTTATGTCAAACCCATCTTTACTTGCTTCTAAGTTGAATTGAGCATCATCACTTGCTATGTGTGGCCTTGCATTGTCTTGGACAATCCAGATTTGCTTGCATCCATCAGCTGGCCACTTTTCTCTTATGGTCAGCGGTATATGATTTATTAGCTTTTCTCTGATAACCTCTTTTGTGATGCTAAGTAGAGGTTTGGTTTCAACAACCCCTACATCTCTGTTATGACTCCACCTCTTTGATGCCACCTCTTCTATGAATGGGAAAATGCCTATCTTCCCATAAAAATGACCACCGCATTTACTATAATAATGGGCCTTGCAAGTGCACCTATGAACATGATCTTGATTATGAATCTTTTGCTTTTGCATCTTCTATAAGGCTCTGTTTCACCTATGGCTAGGTAGTACCTTTGAGATATTTTGCTCATACAAAACCATTTCTCATCCACATGAACCACATTGTACATGTTGCTGAATTTTGGTATTGTTTGGATAGTGTTGGGTATGATGGAATCCAAACACCACAATACCCTAGCAAGCTTGTGTGCTGGGGTGAGATGAGGTTTTATGGCATTACTGTGCTTCCTAATTGCACCCCTTTTCACCAGCCTGTGCAAAGTAGACTTGTGCATACCTAATGCTGTTGATGTTGCTCTTATACTTGTCCTCTTCCTTAGTGGAATTGACATTAGTTGTTGAGGATCCAACTGAATTCTTTTTCTTCTACAACTGCCTCCTCATTTGTGACTGACCTCTATGTTTGCATTACTTTGGAGTTGTTGTGATACATTCTTCCATATTCTAGCAACTGTCCACCTTGAAGTCTTAAAATCAGTTGAAATTTTATTGAGAGCTCCATGAGGTAATTTGTACTCCCCATAATCATTTCTTTGTACAACTTGTTGTAGCCTGTTTGCAACATGAGATCTGCCATTATTGTCCAATACATGGCTCTTCCTCTTTGAATGTAGCACTTCTTGTGGCTGTTGTTGCTGTTGTTCATCATCTGTTTCACTATATGTCCACTCATATTATGTGACTTGGACATCTGAGTCATCATCCAAGTGATCCAACCATTCAGCAACTAACTCCTCATTTGCATTTACTTGTTCTATTTCAGTGAAGAACTGATTTTGTTCTTGTGGAGATGCATCTGTTGGTGGCCTGTTGAGATCAAAGACCTCTCGTTATGGATCTGCTTCTTGTTCTGCTTCTAGCAGTGGATCATTAAGGTCATATGTTGGCTTATTTTGGGGTATGGGTTGAGCTGATGTGGATGGTGTTGAGGTTTTATCAGTAGAACTGTCTAGAGGGGCCATAACTAAGCTATGGATGCCAGACATGTTCAAGCTGAGAATGCTTCAACACTTTCCTCAAGTGAAGCAAAAAAAAAATTATAAAGTTGGTACTACAAATCACTCAATGATGATTTTTCCGAGAGTTGATCTACCCCAACCCCCCCCCCCAAAAAAATTGTTGCTGCTTGGTTGATTTGTTTGATGATCTTGGTGCTGCTATGCTCAAAGATGAAGATACACTCCTCTCAAAGATGAAGATACACTCCTTGGAATTTTTTTTGGGGCCAATTGAGTATAACCCTCTATATATAGTCCCCTTTTAGTTTATAATTTTTTTAGATTTTTTAGGGGGAAATTTGAATTCCCCTTTGAATTTCAAGTTTTGGTCTTTCAATTATAACTGGGTGAAATGTTAACCCATGTTCATTATAAATTGGTCTGAAATTTTGGAGGGAAAAAATTCATCCCTTGGTTCTGTATTTGTACCTGTGTTGTAGAACGTTGTTTGAATAAAAGTTGTTACGATTTTTTGGAGGGAAATAAGTCTCGCCAACTTCCCTCTCCAATTTCCGCCAACTTCACTTGTGTGGCCGACTTCACTTTTAAATGTCTTTTAATCCAACTTTTCCCCAAAGTTAATATTCCTTAATATCGCTACGCACACCGGCCACCATGCTTCTGTGATAAAAGAATGTAGCAGAACTAAATTGGGACGGAGGGAGTACACCACTCTCTCCTCCAAATCCAATCATTTAACATGGAGTTGGGTGGGCCGTGGGAGGGAGGACTTCAATGTGCCTCAGACGTGCATAACTTCCATCCAATGTCTGACCATCCCCAAAGATTAAAACTTCGCTTCATGGCATTTTCCAACAATTTGTTCTGCTATTTCCATTTGAAGAGAGAGAAAGAGGACACTTTTCAGGTGCAACAATGACGAGTTTAAGGAAATTAACATATTGTGTCTCTATTTTCTTTGTGGGCTTATCTGTTTTCTTATTTTACATCTTCCCATCTTCCTCTTTTCAACGAACATCTCAAGAATTACCCAAATCCATATACGATTTCATTGTTAAGGTAATTAGTCACTTAAATACTTAGCTTTTTTGTGGAATTCAGTTCAATTTTTGCTCATTATTTGCATTAAGACTTTAAGAGTTTGTTTGTTGAATTCAGTTCAGTTTTTGCTCATTATTTGCATTAAGAGTTTCTCTGGTGCAATACTTTTTTTGGTTTCTGAATTTTTGCCTGTTTTATTTAGCATTTGCTAAGCTTGACTTGGTTCAAATTTCTGCATTTGAAATTATTTATTAGGTTTGATTCCACAATGGTAATTGTGCTAATAAGCAATGATTGTTTGATAATTGTAGTTTGTAATATCGAAGTTGAAAATTTTGGCACTTCTAAATTTTATGTTGCATCATGTGAGATGCTAATCTAACACTTGAAATTGATGTTAACTTTTGGGATGATCCTTCTGATATGATACTTGTATGAAAGATGAACCCTTGAAATGGTTGTTGATTTTTGGGATGATCCTTCTTGTATAACATGAAGAACCCAAAATAACCATGTTTGTTTTAGCAAATCCACTACTTTCTTTTCCCTTTTGACGCCCAATTTGTTGTTTTACTTTTTGTGAATAAACAGGATATCAATGGTAAAGATGTGAGTTTGAGAAATTACAAGGGGAAGGTACTTTTGATTGTCAATGTCGCTTCTCAATGGTAAAGGAGACGTTTCTTAATTCTATTTATCTGCGATCTCTACTAGTGTGCTGTTCAAATTGTGTTTTTATGAATTCTTGTATGCATCAATCTTTCATATTTCAAAGGAAACCCTTTCTAAGGTTTCATAACAAAGTGTTGAAATATCTTTGATGAAATTTTTGTGAAGTGTTGCATAGAAAAGCAGAAGAGTGTTACCACTTCACAAGGACCACCCACTAGAGATTATATGGATGGATCTGAATGACTTTGTTGGCTCACTCAACCATTATTTTCGGTCTTGAACATGAACCATTAAGTGCTGTAATTTCCTGTCAAGAGTAATGTCGTTTTCTTTTTTTGGTTTAAAGGAACATTTTATAAAGCATGATAGTTAAGAGTTTACAGAACTTAAGTTAGATCCACCCTGTTGGCTGCTACACCAGAGCAATGTCGTTGATGAGGCCTAGATGTGCCTAGTCTTGCCTCATCAATACCCCTCTCCTTTTGAATAAAAATGATATTTCTAGACCTCTTTGCCCATGCCACATTTTGCCATTTCCTAATGAGTGTATGTATACTTTATTCGATATGTTAGGGAGAGGGGACTTGAAATTTAGTTTGACTGTTGTTAGATCTACTTGTTACCATCTTGTGACATACTGACATTATCCTCTTTGGAAACAGTTAGTGAACATTATTAAAGGAGTAGCTCCAGCCTCCAGATGATGGATAGTAATTGGTGCATATTCTAGGTTGTAATTTTGTCATAGTTCAGTCTTCCGGCCGTGCTTTTTCAGAATAGGCGATATATCTATAAGTTGAGGGTTAATTTGTTCAGAACTTTAGATAAGTTAATTATAGGGCCAATAAGTTAAGTTTAGGGCCAATACTTTGTGGTTTGTTGAGTTAAGACCAATAGGGGCAACCCAAGTTCAATCCACAACTAGATAAGTTATAATAAGTTCAGATTAGCTAAGTTCAAGGTCAATGACTTCCTATTTGACATTAGCTAAGTTTGTGGCGAAGAAGTTCAAATTTCCTCAAATAAGGTGAAGAGAACACATCCTTATCGAGGTGCACTTACACTCTAGGTATCCAAAGGTTTGGAATTTAGCTCTTTCACAAAGGAATCTCATCGATGAGGACTCTGATATTAATACATATACACAGCTCAAGCAAAAAAAAAAAAAAACGTTTTGCTGTACAAGTAGTCAAGTGCTACTGGTTGTAATACGATGGTTAGCATCTTCGGGATAAAGAAGGAAAATTGCAGTTCTGTTCTTTGTATTTTCTGCCCTGATCAATTAGATGTGGTAGGTCATCTGATTTGAGAGAAACACAATTGGAGATAAGTTGCGTTGTATCTATCTGTTTCTTTGCTTCCATTATTGGGGCTGTTCCAAGGTTGGAAAAGTGTGCTTGTCAAAATCTAAAACCGAGACCTATTCCCCTTGATCCTCTTGGGTTCTGCTAACATGACAAAAGTTTGTCAGTTAATTAGATTGCTAGCTATGATGTGTGTGGTAGCTCTGATGTGGAAATATCAACCTTTTTGGATTTCACTCATGCTCTTTTTGTTGATTGGGAGTTCCCTTTTCTGTACATGTGCAGTGGTCTAACAAAGTCAAACTATCAGGAATTGAACATTTTGTATGAGAAGTATAAGAACCAAGGTTTGTTGTTTCCTCAACTGATTCTCTAAGATTTGCTTACGGTTTAAATTGTGTGTTGATGTGTCCATCTTATGTATGCAGATTTTGAAGTTTTAGCCTTCCCATGTAACCAATTTGGATGGCAAGAACCAGGAAGTAATGAAGAAATCAATGAAGTTGTCTGCTCTACATTTAAAGCTGAATTCCCTTTATTTCAGAAGGTAATAGTCTATATATCATCTCATGAAACATGAAATTAGACCCTACTAGTTAATTGGAAGAACAAGAACAACTTAATGACCTTTAATGGTGCATTGGCTTAGCTAACTGGAATTTGCTTAATTCCATTTCTCCTTCCACCGCTCACTGTCGATCTGGTGTGTCAGGACGGACATAATTTTTGCTGGTTTCTACCCTCTTCTGACAGAAATATTGGAAGATAGTAGGTTCAGTATAGATGTTGTTGTACAGGAGATTTTAAGATTCAATGATGCTACATTACTACCACACGCACAAACAACTATCCCTTCTTATCTTTGTTCTCTGCGGTTGTATTTCCCCTTCTTATCATCACCTGTCTTTCAGTCTGATGATGGGTCTCAACTGAAAGAGTACTGGAGCAAAGAAATTGCTGTCAACTGATAACAATGCTTGCTCATGCTGAGACCTCAATGCCTCGTGCTGTTACCTACATAAACTAAATGTTGATTTAAAACCATCTGTTGACATAGACTCTAAAGACAAAGCAAATGCTCTCACCGTCATTGAACGCAAGTTTGTATTGCTAAGGAAAGAATGTACCTTTCTTGAAAAGTTCTTGCCAAGAATGCCACGCCTTATAATGGCAGTGTAATTTGATTAATACACTCTTGGTTGACTGGAAAATACAACCATTGAAGTATATATATATATAAAAATCTCCAAGCTAGAAACGAGCACTTTATGCTGATTTCTGTCCCTTGTTAGTCTCTTTTGTTCTCCTAGAGTAAAATTTGTCATTGTTTAGCTTCTCGTCCTCCCCTGTCCCTAAAGTTGCTGGGAATCTTGTGAGTCTTTTGAATCTTTTGAACTCCCATGGAGTATATGCAAGTTACTACTTGGTTATGTATGATACTGCAGATAGAAGTCAATGGTAAGAATGCAGCACCACTATACAAGTTTCTAAAAGCAAAGAAGTCCGGAGTACTAGTCGATGAGATTAAATGGAACTTTGCAAAGTTTTTGGTGGATAGACAAGGAATTGTTGTTGAGCGATATGCTCCTGTGACCTCCCCCTTACAAATCGAGGTTTGTTTTCATACTTTCTTCAAGTACTTTAATGGTAGAATACTTTTCAAAAGTTCCATGTTTTTTGTGTTTTGAGTCTCATCAGTCAAATTGTTTTTGCCCTCCGATTGAATTTGTTGCAGCATGAGATTCAAAACCTCTTGGGATCATCTTAGTTCTGACTTCTGATCCTCTTTGGCGTGCACCATCTGAGACTTTCTTAATATCCAGGTTATTACGTATGTAGAACTTCAATTTGGTCATTGTAGAAAGCTTGTTTTGTTTCCTAATTCTGTAATGGTTTACGATTTAATTTTTCAAGATACTCCTAGTGAAATTCACCAAATGCTAATTTAGGAATGAGTCTAACCATACAAATGATCTTTTAGTAGGTAGCGCTGGTCGACAAGTCGTCAATCCAAGATGCATCGTCCTCGGTTCCTCAAGGATTTCAAGAGGAACTTCGAAACACTGATAAGCATTAAAAGAAAGTGGAAATGATTGAGCATTCTTACCAGTATAGCCTTTCAATCATGAACAAGTATGAAAGAATTTACTAATAGACGCTGGTATCAACTTCATATAGCGTATTGCTATTTGTGAAGATTTGTTTACCATATTTATGATCAAATAAATCCATTATCATTTATGATCTAGAACAACCATTTACCCCATTATCATCAATGAACAGCCATTAATCCTTATTCCGAGATAATCCATTACATAGTCATGGTAACATCCAATGAAATAAAGTTACATAGTGTAATATTTCATTGATAATAGGGTAATTCCATAAAATTTGCCTTGAGTTCATGTTCAAATTGTCCAGTAAAACTAAGTTCCGATTCCCAACCAGTTGATCTCTATCCATATCATGCATCGCTAGTTGCGGAATCTATCATCCAGATCATGCACATAACTCTGGTAGTTGCGGAATCTATTATCTCCTAGATCATACACCGTTGATACAATGTGGTTTTTGACAAAAGTGGTATTTTGAGGGTACGTTTTCTTGGTTGTCTCTAAAGTGGCAGTGAGAATTTTTTGAAAGTCATTTCTGCTTGCTGTGCCAATTACCATGGCCTGTGAGTGTGATCAAATCCCTCACCAATCATTATTTCATCGCAAAAGATCAAGGTTATTATTAACCTTCTTGGCCAAAAACCAGTAAAGCAAAATCTCTATATTTTAGAAAAAGTCAAAATCTCCAAATAATTTGGAGATAAACACCAAACACAAGGTATGAGACGACCCAAAAAGCATTTAATCATTATAGGCTTGTGTATGCCACAACCATGAGACGAAGCTGAGAGCCACACATATTCGACTCTGCCACAGCAGACTTATCAGGTGAAAATCAGAGCTCATTCTTTATTTACCATATCACGAGTATATTTTAGAAGAATGATTGCGTAGTCGTGGTAATATTTTACCATATCACGAGTATATTTTAGAAGAATGATTGCGTAGTCGTGGTAATATTTTACAATGAATGATCCGGCGAGTCTTTATATTACCCATTTTGCAATTGTGAAGCTTAAACTAGCTCTGGATTTGATAAAATGTCATATATATCAATAAGTGACTCTCATGTCAATTGAGCCGTTGTCCAGCCACTAGCTTTCTGGGCCGTGTGTGTTTTAGGGAAGTTAGGCAAAGTAGTTTTCCGATTTCGCTATTTTCGGTTATTAACAGTCAAAGAAAATCTAGAAATGATAATTTTTCCAATGAAGAAAATATTGTTTTCTCTCTTAAAGAAGGAATATCACACTATCCTCCACATCCTTGAATAGGGATAAACGTTTATGTCATAGATAAGCAGATTTCTTGACTATCTCAATTCTCACCCTTTGAACTATTGTAAATTACACACATTATTGTAAGCATAATACTAATGACAAATAAATCTACTTTCTTTTTTCCAATTATTTTGTCTTCATGTTAGATTAAATAAGCTAAAAAAACTCCGACCTAGATAGGGTTAACATAACATAACTCCTCTCCTTTCTTACATCCCTCCTTTTCCACTTTCCTGAAAATGAAGCTTGATTGTGATTAAAAATAGAGATGAAATATTTTCCTTTCAATTAAAACATTTCAAAGGATAGCAATTTTTTTTCTTGAGGGGTCTTAACTCAAAGGATATCACCTTGTTGTATACTTCAACTATTAAAGACGTTTCCAACTTATTGTAGACAAAGTCTCAAAATTGCTGCACTAACAAAAGAAATAATACAAGATTCTTCTGCAGAAACCTTGATGATATTTGGTAGGTTAAGTTGCCAAAGCAAGCAAAGATTATTCAAGAACAAAATGAGTTGGGTGATATACCAAAGAATATGCCAACTGTTGTTAATCAACAATTCAACACCAACAGGGCACAGGCCAAATTAATATGGCATACCATGTGGCCAACTAGGCATCAAATGATTAGCTCTTACACTAAGATTCAGATGCGTCAATCAAACTATATATTCCATATGCAAGTGGATATCAAGTCAGTAGACAGGCTTCATAAGATTGTGAGAGTCAATAGGCTAAGATCTAAGTTTATTACTCTTTTCAGTAAGAAATCTGTATCCTACAGCCTGGAGGCGTATCTCTGAAACTCAGTTGGCACCCGTTAATCCAGCTTCAAGATCCACGAATGAACCGACTTCGATTGCTTTTCTTACTCTGTCTCATCTTATGTTCCATCTCTTCTGATTTTGCCACATCGTAGCTAAGAATTGACAGTTTCACCGTTTCGATGCTAGGAGAGGCCGAAAAATCTCGGATTAGACCTCCTAGAGGTAGAGGCTGCTAAATTAGCTCAAGTCAGTACCATTAGATCACTTTGGGTTAGTGCTGTGGCAATTAAAGAGAGCTACAATACGAAATAAGACTGGGACTCAGATCTATCTGCTAAATTCTAAAAGACGATCAACTTGTGCATGCAAACAATTTCAGAGCTAATCCATATTATGTTGATATGAATAGAAGAAGTTAGTATACCACAGAATGTTCCTTCGGACAACCATGAGCACAGCAATGCCAAAAATTCTAGCTGCAACCACATCCTAGCATTGCTGATCTGTTTTGCAACCACTAATTAATTTGACTGAAAACCCTATAGTCAAGTTATTAGCATAAGAACCAACCAAAAACGAGTCATATCGGGTCCCCGTCACTCGATTAAAACATCCACTTCTTACTCACGTAGCAAACGTCTGCAAGAGCACACATTCATGGAGCAACTTGGTAAAATATCTGCGATCCACCAACCATGTTATGTGGGCAGAAATAGTTGATTGGAACAAGACAGCGAAAAACCACACAATAGATATGGGTTTGTGAGATAGACAAAGACACCTTTGTTAGTATGCCAAACTTCGAAGCAAGTGGGAAGTACACCAACAGGCAATAGAGGAGTCATATGCGCATCTTCAAGGCAATAACAAGTTAGTAGTCAATCAGGCAAACAATGTAGTCTCATCGTTTCACATCATTGACGAATGCCTTGCAAATGAGAAACATTGATCAATTCACATGTTAGATTAGCTAGATATTGGCATTCATCATACCGAAAGATCACAGATAGTTCCCAAGTTAGAGGTTAAAGGGGAAGCATGTTCCAAGAGGCAGAGATAATCAAAAGGATTCGCAGTAATCCAAGATTGATTATCCAATAAGAGGAGTTACCTCAGCAATGCAGAGGTCTCCATGAAGCTGAGGTAGCTGCAATGGTGATTACACTGCATAAGAATCACAGCAGAATAAGCAAATAAAAAAAACATACAGTATACAATAAAACAGCAGAAACCCAGTTGCACTGAACAAGATAATGAAGCAAGTTTTATTCCATGAAATTTATTTCATCTATGATTACAAATAATCACATGCTAATCTAAGCCTGAGGACTAAATGTCAGACCGTCATTGGTAGTTGATTAATCTCAGACCTGACAAGGTCCTCTCTCTATGGTTTTGATCCAACTTGTCCAAGAATAGGTCGCAAAGTTTTACACTCTGACGGTCCTGGCATGTTCATCTTCCCTTTAAATGAGTCACTAGAGCTCTTAACGCCACCGGCATGGTACCAGAACAGACCTAGTTATCCATTTCGATCAGAAAAGTTGAGACTATTCATCTTAAGGGAAAATTTGCACATCCTATTTTCTTGACTGATCAAATCAGTCGGAGGCTCGAAGCCCTGCATTTTAGCTGCATAGTTTAACAGTACACGCCACGGCCTGAGCCCAAAATTTTAGCCTTGCTTTTACATCTTCAGGATGGTCACCTGAACAAAGGTAACAAGCAACAAGATTAGTTAAAGCACAGCAAAATAGGAGAAAAGAACAAATATGAAACAAATTGGAACATGTTGTCAACATTAACAAAGCTAATAATTAGGTCTGGTTAAAATTGTAAAGTTAACTTTGCCAACTCATGCCTAAAAGATGCCAACTATGTACAACTAATTAAAGCACAAAATCCAATATACAGCAACGACAATATGAATTGGTAAATTTACAGATAACATGTGCACAAGCAAGTCTTTAACACAGATCATGTAACATCTGGAATTCTTAAAAGTTTGAGAGCAGAATATATAATGCAAAATTCCCCTCGGAAGCATCAAATAATTCATACTAGAAAAGATACTTTTCCAATTATAAAAACGCAGCACAACAGAATCAGATCTCTCCATGTCATCTACACCCAATTACCCAGATAAAATTAATTCAACAATTAATAGCTCTCATTTAGTAAATTGTGCAGTAATTCGCACATTCCTATGCAGGTAATCTTAATAACAAAACAACATCATTATTCTTAGAAATTCCATCAATTGCAATTCATAACTTGCCAAGTCTAACACCCCGTTCTTTTGGACCGGGAGAAACTAAACTAAACTAAATGGCGAGAAACTGAACTGAACTGCAAAATCAACCCAAATCACTTAAAAATCACAAAGATTAAAACTTTAAACTACATCAAATCTCAAATCAGATAACAACCAAACCCCAGAAAAATTCCAAAATTTCCAAGAAAAATCAAAACAAACCCAGATCATGAAAAACTGAAAGAACATAAACCCAGATGATAAAACTTACCAGGACTAGAGATCTTCCAAGTGGGCATAGGACTAGAAGTTTCAGAACCCGAAGACGACGCCGTATCAGAAGCAACAGAGAGAGATTTAGCATTTTGTTGATTAGGATGATCATCTAAAAACTTCTGAGACATGGAATAACAAAGTTCCAAAGCAGGTAAAGTGTTGCAAAGTTCAGGGATTTCATCATAACTAAAACCAAACCCTAAATCAACACACCCTTTTAATTCATCAAGATCATCATCAGTTAAACTCTTTGTTCGAGGCAAATCATCGTCTTCCACGTACCCTTCTAAACATACTTGTGGGACCCTCTTTTTGGGTTTCCTGTTTCTGGGTTTTGGTTGCCATACTATCACTTCTTCTTCTTCTCGTTGTTGTTGTTCAATTTGTTGTTGTTGTTGTTGTTGTTGTTCAATTTGTTGTTGTTCAATGAGAATTTCTCGGGAATCGGATTCTAGATTGTAAGCCGCCATGTTTGTGTGTTGCTGGGTTTTCTTTGTTTTCTCTCTCTCTTATTTTTTTTTTTTTTTTTTTGGTGGGTTTGTGAGATGTGAATGAGAAAGATTGGGGTTTGGGAGATGGTTATAAAGGTGGGGATTTTGCGGTTTAGTCCCTGCCTCAGTGCCTCTTAACTTGGCTTTTTAAATTGGTCATTGGACGGCTATCTTTATATTTTGCAATGATGCCCTTGTATAGTTGTATCTGAACAAGGGTGTGCCGGCAAAACTATATTGCATGTATAATCCGTTTCTAAATAGATGCAATATTTACGTAGAAGTATCTCTCTATTAACTTTATCCTATATTATCTTATGAAGGTAGGAATTAGGGTTAGCTCAAGTGGTGAACTTTCTTATCTTTTTTAGAAAAGTTTAGGGTACAATTTCTACCCCCAACCATTTGCTTGGGATTTACGAGGGGTTGGGGGTGTATGGTTGTAAACTTGTAATGGACCTCTAGGTGGGGGTCCTGTGCGAGGCAGCCCAAAGGATTTTTTCTTACCTATTAAAAAAATATTATCTTATGAATGTAGAATAGGAGATATAGTAAAGTGTGGTCTTATTTGATTCGTATTAATGCATACTTTTATAATATCAACTTTTTATAATTTTTACTTGTACATAGTTAAATATAGTAAGGAATGAAAATAACGCGTTGGATAGTGTATATGCAAGAAATGTTGTATTGTATTTAGAGACAGGGGAGGAATGATATTGTACTTCCTCTGTTTTGTTAGTTGGACCATTTGCTTTTTTTAGTAGGCAGTATTTCAACACATTTCTTTGACATTAATATTTCTAATTATGTATAACTTTTAAGTAATTTTTTTAAAAAGTTACTACCTCCGTCCCAGAATAGTATGAACACTTTCCTTTTATGTTTGTCCCAAATTAGTTTGAATACTTTCATTCTTAGCATGGTCCGTATTATTTTTTTTACACATCTTTGGCCCACACTTTACCTTTTATCAATAAAAAGTTACCCAACTTTCTCTCTCCTCTAATAATGAATACCCCACTAACTCCTATCACAACTACTTTTTAAATAAAATAACATTTGATAACCACACCACAACTTATCACCTTAAACTACGTGTTCCAACAAGTGTTCAGATTTTTCTGGGACGGAGGGAGTATCCTTGCATTGAGATGAATATGACAATATCCCAATTCACTATATTTTTTCTTATGTCAGAGTGAGAGAAAGCTTCTCAAGATTGGTTAATTAGTGCATCTAAAAAGATAGAGAAAGTATGAATATAGTATATGATGATGATGGTTGCATCGCATGGATGACCAATGATCATTGTACATATTGTATAAAGTTCCATTTTTAAAATATGGACATGTGATATCAGATTATCAGATATGTGAAAAGGGTTTTGTTCACATGACAACTGTACAATTAAGGAAAATGCTTTACATATAAAATGTAAATACACGTGGAAGAAGCTATATGGGGCACCCAGCCACCCACCTGCCTTGGTGAAAAGGGCAAAGACAATTTTTTTGTGGCCCAATATCAGGGAAAATGGGGCCCATTTAGAAGGCCCCACTCTCCAAGATCCATGTTCATCTTATATGAGTAGTTGAAAAATTTTGTTCTCTTTCTATGGTTTTCCATCGTTTCTACTTTCTAGCGTGTCCCGATCAAATTCTATTGCCATTGCTAATGAGTAATGACCAAGTAAATAACGTGTTTAGGAGGAATATAGTTCTAGAGAACATTTACTATTCCAAAATAATGGTTTTTTCAATGTCCACTTATATTCAAAACCAAACAAAGGTATTTGCCAAGGAATACAAGATTCTTCCTTGTTGCATGAATTATGTCCAAGTTGAGGAAATATTCTAGATTCGAAAGTAATTGTTTCTTGTGGAATAGCTAGCTCTTGACTTGTAAGGAAAGATTGTACAACCTAGATATTCGAATTATGACAAATTGACAACTAACTTCGGCTCTGTTCTTTTGGATTAAATAAATATAAATTCATTTTAGTTCAGTTCAATTGAGCCAGGGATCGGTTCGGTTCGAGCCATTTCGGTTCGGTTCGGTTCTAATTCAATTCAGTTCAAACTTATTAATTTCAATTCAGTTCAGTTCAGACTACAACTTATTGATTTTATTTTTATTTTTATTGTTGTTGTTGTTATTATAATTATAATTATAATTATAATTATAATTATAATTATTATTATTATTATTTTTATTATTATTATTATTATTATTATTATTATTATTATTATTATTATTATTATTATTATTATTATATTCTTCTTCTTCTTCTTCTTCTTCTTCTTATTATTATTATTATTATTATTATTATTATTATTATTATTATTATTATTATTATATTCTTCTTCTTCTTCTTCTTCTTCTTCTTCTTCTTCTTATTGTTATTATTATTATTATTATTATTATTATTATTATTATTATTATTATTATTATTTTTAACAATGTCACTTTTAAGCTTTTTGGAGGGTACTTTTTGACCCATTGAATATAATATAAGGGGGACAAGTGATAAAAAGAGTAATTTTTGGTGAAAGAAGCGAAAGATAGAAAAGTAATACTCCCTCCGATTTATATTATTGTTCCTATTTTGAATAGTTTTGTGAGAGGAAATTGGTTAAAGTAGGAAGAACTTTCGAAAATGGAGGGAGTATTACTTTTGGTGGGTGAAGAACTCCAAATAAATAAGTTTAAACAATGTAGCAATTAAAAAAAAAAGAACATGATGTAGCAATTAAAAGAAACAAAAGGAGTATTCTAAATTACTATTACTATTCTACAGTATTAGGCGTGAAAGATGCTATTGGTTTTGTATATATTGACTTGCGAATAGCAATCTTGGGGGAAAATATAATATTAACAATATTATTACTTCATATCATTATCATTCTACTTGTTATTATTAATATTACTTAATTCATAAAAATATTATTATTATGAATATTATTAGTATTAGTATTAATATTAATATTAATATTAATATTAATATTAATATTAATATTAATATTAATATTAATATTTTTATTCTTATTATTATTATTATTATTATTATTATTATCATTAATATTATTGATTATTATCATTATCAATGATGATAAAAATATTACTCTACTTGTAATTATTAATAATACTCAATTCGGCCGCCCGGATCGGATCGGCCCGGTTCGACCCGGTTCGGTTTAGTTCGATTCAGTTCAGACTTATTCATTTCAGTTCAGACTTATTCAGTCCAAAAGAACAGAGCCTTAGTAATTCCTTCATTCTTTTTTATTGAAACTTAGATATTCGAATTATGACAACTAACTTAGTACTTCCTTCATTTTTTTTATTGAATTGAGTTTTCAAGCTTTTCAGTGAATAGTGTAACTTGTAAAAAGAATTAGTATGAACCAAATAAGCTAATAGCAAGCTAGAAGTCAAAAATATTTGGCTCTTTAGCAACAAAGATTTACCTAATATTAAAATTAAGGTGTCAATTAATACTTCCCACTTTTACTCACAATCACCTACTTCTACTAGAATTGAGGAGGAGATTAATCTATGCCTCTTTGACATGGGCAGGTCGTGGCCTACACATGAACTATGAAGTGAGTTCAATATCTTCTTTTATTAATAATTATGAAGTGAGTTTTGTTTCTAGGTAAAAAACTTGTGAGACGGGGGATTAGTCAAGACTGATGGTCGAAGACCGTTGGAGGCGACCAGATGCTCAAAGAGTGTTGTAAGACCTGCAAAAACGAGAGTTAGACTACCCCGGGGGTGTTTCTGGGATCGCCCCTCCGACGCTCAAGTCAGTTATGATACTTAGCATTTAGTATTGAGTGATTGGTCTAGAATTCATTACCTCAATAAATGGGGAACTGTTCCCTATTTAAAGGCGTTGGAATGTGTGAAAAATACATGCCAGGCTGGAACAAGGTCCGGGCTGGGCCAGGTCCTCTGACCTGGATGGCTTCTTGAGCCTAGGAGGGCAATCTGACGACTGCACCATGGATTGGGGGCCCAGTGATATATTAGGCCCAAACATTAGCCCCACGCGAAATATGTGGAGGAGGGCACCTCCGAGTTCGCGTGTTTTGCGGAATGTTGAACCTTTCCTTGGTTTGGGCCAGACTCATTGTCGTGGGCGGTGTCTTGGAGAGGTGTCTCGAAAGGTGTATCTCGAGAGGTGTTTTGGACCTAGCTCGAGGTGTCCCAGGGGATAATGAGCCCCATGCACCTCGAGGGATGTCTCAGACCTCGCTCGAGACGTCCCAGGAGCTAGTGAGCCCCATGTATCTCGAGAGGTGTCTTGATCCTGGCTCGAGATGTCTCGGGGACTAATGAGTCCCCACGTATCTCGAGGGGTGTCTTGGGCCCTACTCGAGATGACTCCGGAGCTAGTGAGCCCCATGTACCTCGAGGGGAATCTTGGCCCTTTCCCGAGATGCCTCAGGGGCTAATGAGCCCCATGTATCTCGAGAAGCGTCTTGGCTCTTGCTTAGATGTCTCAGGGGCCAATGAACTCCATGTATCTCGAGGGGCGTCTTGGACCGTCGCTCAGAGGTGTTTTAAGGGCCAATGATCCCCATGTACCTTGAGGGGTGCCCTGGACCTCGCACGAGATGTTTCAGGAACTAATGAGTCCTACGTATCTCGAGGGGCGTCTTGGCCATTGCTCGAGATGTCTCAGGGGCTAATGAGCCCCATATATCTCGAGGGGTGCCCTGGACCTCGCACGAGATGTTTCAGGAACTAATGAGTCCCATGTATCTCGAGGGGCGTCTTGGCCCTTGCTCGAGATGTCTCAGGGGCTAATGAGCCCCACGTATCTCGAGGGGCGTCTTGGACCTCGCTCGAGATGTCTCAGGGGCTAATGAGCCCCATATATCTCGAAGGGTGCCCTAGTCCTCACACGAGATGTCTCAGGGGCTAATGAGCCCCATGTATCTCGAGGGACGTCTTGGCCTTGCTCGAGATGTCTCAGGGGCTAATGAGTCCCATGTATCTCGAGGGGCGTCTTGGAGCTCGCTTGAGATGTCTCAGGGGCTAATGATCCCCATATATCTCGAGGGGCGTCCTGGACTGTCGCTCTAGGGTGTTTCAGGGGCTAATGAGCCCCTTGTACCTTGAGTCTGACTCTTATCTGACTTTATACCTTTTCTAGAAAAATTAGTACTATATTGACCACTCACCTCATGTTACAAAAAATTAGCTATATGTGCTCAAAGATGATGGAGTTCCAACCCTCCAATCTTGCAATTGATTGAAGGTGGGGCTAATTCAAACATCAACCACTTAATTAACTCCAATTACTTTCCCAAATTATAATTATTTAGCTGTCGATTCCAAGGACATACAGTATGATCTTCCAAATAATCCAATTAGCTAAACTGCTCCACAATGAAATTAGGTTAATATTAACTTTTTTGCACTAGCTTTAGTGGTTCATATTTTTTTCTGAAATAAAGATATCATGTCAACACCTTTGATTCGGTATCTTTGGGAATAAAACCTCACATATGTAAGTAGCCAACGATGATCCAACTTGCAATATTAATATTGCGACACCTTAGATTACATGTTTAGACTTAATTATGCATTTTATAAACATTATTATTGGACATTATTGGTCCATAAATTGATCGCTACGTACTTCATTCCCAAGTCATCTGCCGCTTGAAATGCATATTGACGGCATAAACAATATTTTAAATGATCAAATCTCAAATTGGACAAATCATATGAATAGGATGCTTATTGCTTAGTCACTCCTATTGTCTTTTTTAAGCATAAGTTTAATCTTAATCCTACGTGTATTCTTACTCAATTTAGTGCATTTAGGCATTTGCTTTGTATTATTTTTCATCTTCCATTTAGTTGGAAGAATAATCCGAGTACTAAATAGTGTTGTTAATGGACTAGGCTAGATATAGATATTGTTGTTTTGATTGTAAATTATATTTTATATAGATTGCATCTATTTTTAAAATAAAAGGTATATTAGTGGACTAATTTTGTTTTTAGAATACAAATAAGTTATTTTATAATGCTAATGCAACATATATTGTCACTAAATAATCTTGTAAAAAACATGGATCATCTTAGAAACATCATGATTTTACATTACCAATGGGCTTACAACTAAAATTAACCCCATCTTTATATCATGAGTGAAAATGCTTAACATACATTAGATCTTGAAATAGGAGCATTGCTAGCTATACACAGGCTACAACAATGCGGAATACTACATGTGAGTAGTCGAGTACTAGTACACTAAGACCCTATTCTTTTGGACTTATTTTAATATCAGTGCAGTTAAGTTCAATGTTGTTGTTGTTGTTGTTGTTGTTGTTGCTGTTGTTGTTATTATTATTAATTAATTAATTAATTACAGTATTATTATTATTATAATTATTATATTATTTATATTATAAATTATTATTTTTATAATTATAATTACTATTATTACTATTACTATTACTATAATTATAATAATAACAATTACTATTAATTATTATTAATTATTATAATAATAATTATTATTATTAATAACTTTGATCAACAATTATTATTATTATCAATTTTATTATATTATTATAATATTATTAATTAATTAATAATAATAATTATTATTAAATATTGATATTGTTTATTATTATTATTAATTATTGTTATTATTATTATTATTTATTATCATTAACCATTATTATTGTTATTATTATTATTATTATTTATTATTATTATTATTATTATTATTATTATTATTATTATTATAATTATTATTATTAGTAGTAGTAGTAGTAGTAGTAGTAGTAGTAGTAGTAGTAGTAGTAGTAGTACTAGTAGTAGGAATTCAGTTAAGTTCAGTTCAGTTCAATTCAATTCATTTCAGTTCGTTTCAGTTTCTTCCAATACAAAAGAACGGTGCCATTATGCTAGCTATACGCAGGCTACAACATTGCGGAAGACTAGCTTCTTTTTCAAGAAGTAAAGTATAAACTAGTGTGTTGTTTGTTGCAACTTGCTTCTTAGTTTTTTTTTTGGTTGAAAAGGAACTAGAATAATAATTCACTTGTATTACAAACCGAAACATTAATGTTCATATAATAACTAGGGAGGAAAGGTGCCTCTTACGTTCGATCTATATATCAAGAAACGTCTTATGAATAAACTCAATATAAAGTACATGACTCTGGTTGATAATTTTACAAGATCTCACACAGAAATATTTTTTCTTCACTAGAGGTACAAATGAAAAAAGGAACTATATATAGTTTTCTAAATTCAACCACATTGGGTGTAAATTACAAGAAAGGATGGAGTATAAATACTCAGATTTGAATTTATAAATGATTTCATAAAGCTTGATTTTATTTATTATGGTTAAGTTCAACCTTGAAGTATTGACTACAATTCTAACATATATAAACCTAAAAAGAATAAATTAGAGATTTATTATACTAAGGTCATGTTTGGCAGTTAGTTGAATAGCGGATAGCTTATTGTATTAGTTGGTTTGACTCTGGCTGATTATATTTGTTATTTGTATAAAGGTATTTGGTAAGAAGTTGAAAACTGATTGCTACTAAATTGTGTAAAATGACAAATAAGGACATAGACATAATTCATTACTGTACTTTTAATGTAATTTTCAAGAACTTTAGGATATAAATATAATTTACCCCACTCATTCCCAAACCTCTAACGTCAAAAGCTCCTCCCCCCAATTTTTTCAATAAGAGCTTTTCGAGCTCAATAAGCTATTTCAAACATATCTTTACCAAATACTTAAATTAGAGGATTGACTAGTTGAATCATCTAATTTTCCCCAAACCTTTCTTTACCAAACAAGACCTAAGTACAAGATAATTAAATAAAGTTTCATACATGCTAAATTTCCGACTAAATATGCATATTCCACGAGTCCATATTATTATGTGAACTCATGCCCATAGTTGGTGGCAATTATAGCGATTACCGCAAAGTTGATATTGTTCTTTGCAGAAATGTACATTTGATGTTATTAATTAGTGAAATTCCAATGGTACCCTCCTAAGTCCTAGTATTAAGTTTTCCTAGGCCCTGTTCTTTTGGACTTATTTTCAGCAAAAATAAGTAAAAATAAGTTCAGTTCAGCAAAAATAAGTTTAGTTCAGCAAAAATAAGTAAAAATAACTTTAGTTCAGCAAAAATAAGATTAATTAGTTCAGTCTTGTCTAATGTTGTAATTTTTTTTTTCAATATTACTATTAATATTGTTGTTTTTATTATTATTATTATTATTATTATTATTATTATTATTATTATTATTATTATTATTATTATAATAATAATAACGATGAATTTGTATTCTTTATTTTTTATTTTTTATTTATTTATTTATTTTTTTATTTTTTTCATTTTTATTTATTATTTATTATTATTTATTACTATTATTATTATTATTATTATTATTATTATTTATTAGTATTATTTATTATTTATTATTTATTATTTGTTATTTGTTATTTTTTTATTATTATTATTTATTATTATTATTTATTATTTATTATTTATTATTATTATTTTTTATTTATTATTTATTATTTGTTATTTGTTATTTTTTTATTATTATTATTTATTATTATTATTTATTATTTATTATTATTATTTTTTATTTTTTATTTTTTATTTTTTATTTGTTATTTTTTTTATTATTATTTATTATTATTTATTATTTATTATTATTATTTATTATTTATTATTTATTATTTATTATTTGTTATTTATTATTTATTTATTTTATTTATTATTTATTATTTATATTATTTATTATTTATTATTTATAATTTATTATTATAAAATAATAATAATAAGTATTGATAATATTATTGATTATTATAATAATAAGTATTGATAATATTATTTAATACAGTTTAGTTCAGCAAAAATAAGTTCAGTTCAGCAAAAATAAGTTCAGTTCAGCCAAAATAAGTTCAAAAGAATAGGGCCTTAATGATACACCTTCTTTCACTTTCGTTCTCAAAGTACCCTCTTAGTATTAACTTTTCTCTATATACACCTTCTTAAGTTTTCATTCTCAATAATAACTTCACAGTATTGACTTTTTACTAAAACTAATGATTATGATCTGCCATAGACGATGATCAAGAAACAAAAAGAAGGAAAAGAATCTGGTGGCTGATTAAATGTAAAGAACACGAATCACCATATAACTGATTTGTATGACGATTTAATCAACCGCCAGATTCTTTTCATTTTATTTTATGGGTAGATCATATTTATATCTTTGCCTTACAAGTTAAACCCTCATTTCTAGATTTTTGTACTAATTTGTCAAATGTAATAATGAGTTTTCTAAGTTTTTGTAGTTGATTTATTAATTTGGATACATGTTAATATATATGGGTTTTGTACCTGATTCATTAGTGTGGATGTAGGTTTTTCTTGTTTTTGTTGATGATAAACTTATACTACTAGTTAGGCGTACTAGATTTAGTAAAAAGTCAATATTAAAAGGGTATCATTAAGAATAAAACTTAAAAAGATGTACCATTGGGAAAAGTCAATAGTAAGAGGGTGTCATTGAGAATGACAAATTAAGAAGGTGTAGTGCAGGGAAAAGTCAATACTAAGAGGATATCATTGAGAATTTTCCTGCTAATTATTATAACAATCTAATTGAAAACCAAAATTAACCGACTGTATTTAGAAATAGGTATACTAAAACAAAATTTATGTTCTTTATTTTGTTAATGGTAAGATGAAGATTTTTTGTAGGGGAATTTGGGGATCCCACTTTACAAAGAGCAACAATTGAACCCTTGTTAAAGGGGTGGAAGAAGGATCTCCAATAAACTACGTCAACCTTAACTATTTCTTAAATTTTTTATTTGCATTCTTGTAAATGAGCAAGCAAAAGAATATAACATTATCTTAAACTTGGAAGAATTGATTGTATATTACTTCTTGTTAGAACAAGTATTAATGATTTTACGAATAGTTAATGTAGTATCGAAAAACCTAAAACAAGGGCAGTTGCATAATCTAAAGAGTTAGCCAATGCAGGTCCAGCTATATAATGTTGCACATCAGAATGATGATCATTCAAATGATTGTTGCGCCAACTCATATCATATTTTTTTTCCATTTTCCACCACTATTCATCATAAAGAGTTGGCATTTTCAACATTCTCACATTTCTTTTGTAAGTGCTTTTGCCGTAGATTCTCCAGCTATTCTTTCTGCCTTTTGACTTGAACGTTTCACTCCAAAAGTAATGCAATAAAAGATGAATTTAAGCAATTCATGCTAATTGGAATTTTCTTTCTTGTGTTTTGGGGCAGCAACGGCTAAACTATTTTTTAGATTTAACAAACACACCTACCAATTAATTTAGGGCCTGTTCGGTATCACTGTGGTTTTCTGTTTTTTGGTTTTTTGATTTTCAAAGTCATATGATATATATCCTATAATGAATAAAAAACTAGTCAAATTTATTGGGAACATGATGATTTTTAAAACTGACAACTAAAAAGTGAAAACTATTTTTTCTAGTTTCCTGTTTTTGGTTTTTGTTTTCAAAAAAACTGAAAACTGAAAACAAAAAACGATAACGAATGGGCCCCTTACTGACTAGATGGTTCATTTCAGGTTAACTATAGCCAAAATTTTGGTTTCTCTTAGACATATTGGAAGTCATTTGTTCACACTTATTTATGTTGTTGTGGTGACCATGCATGCTCTTCATGGATTATAATGGCGTTGGTGAGTGATTCAATGATTAAAATAACCAGAAAAGAAATGTGTTTGAGCAAGGTGTGGCGTGGTGGCTACGATTATGGTACCATGCCAAGATCAAGGTTGCGTAATATTTTCTATGCACACCCGATTACTTTCTCCCGAGAAGAGCAATATTCATATATACAAACAAGCCTATTAGAGTACACAGCAACGGAAACTATACTCAAAATAAGAAAATAAAGAATTCACATTTACACCAAATATCCACACTTGTTTCATTAACACTTTTAGCAAAGGGATTACAATCCAACACGACGGGTGCAAACCTTCATACATGTATATTAGGTTGAAGGATATCATTGGTTCTTTTAAGTTGCAACTGTGTTTAACTTTCACACTTTTCAATTCAATATTTTTTAAAATACTAAAAACCTTAACTATTAGCTATACATAAATATTATAAAAGTTTCATACCTCATAATATCTTTTGAGACGAATATAAATTTAGTAAGAGATCTTTACGACTTTGGTTCTTTCTTGCTTATTATAATCGTCAAATAATGACAGTCAAATTAGAGTATGCGAACAGTAAACCGTTGTATATAAAATTAAAAGTGTTAACATAGCATGATCAAATTTTAATTAGTAATTGGATGGACGCCATTCAAACCACAAAGTTTCATAAAATTGTCGAATTGCAAAAAACAGTTGGAAAATTCACAGTACATCTAAAGTAACAAAATACATAACGACACTATTAGAACTTGGCAATATCAATCAATATACTTCTTCTTCATCACTCATTAATAGTTCCAACTTGTTTAGAAACCAAACAAAAGCTACATACTTTTAGATGTTTACATATGCATCTTGTTGATTGTTTAGTTGTGATAAGTTATCTTCATCCACCACTTCTCTTATACATATCCATACCTACCGATCACATAATATTCCATATATCATACATCAATAATAAAATTCCAACCATTCAATTTCAAGTTATGTAGCCATGACATTAATTGGCTATGCATGGTTACCGACCCATGCCATGAAATGTTATGATCATGCATATATGGGTCTATAACATCGTATCATATATAGAGATTTAGAATGGCCCATGGCTTGGAAGGTTCTACGTGGCAAAATTCAAGTGGACAAATTTAGCCAAAGAAAGAGACAAATACAGCTGCAACAACCCACGTGGCTAGTCATTGTAGTCGTTCGATCAATAATTGCATTATGTAGCGGGAAACACGAGTCAGCACGTTGGTGTTAGTATACATTAACAATATAACCATAGATGTAATTTTATACTACTTCTGTATATTTTTTGTTGCATCATTTATTTTTTTCACATTTGCCGAGACGCTTCCTTAAGCGTTAATATCTCTTATCGAGTGTAAGTAAAAATTATAAAAATTTGATATTTGGAATCTTCGCATTGAGACGAATCTAACAAGACCCCACTTGACTATATTTTTTCTTATATAATGATGCGAGATAATTTAACAAAGTTGGTTGATGAATAGTGCCATAAAAGCAAATGGTGCAACTAAAAAAATACGGAGGTAGTATTTGTATGGTAGAACTAGAGGTGATCAAAAACCGGGCCGGGCCGGGTTCTGGCCGGGCCGCGGCAAAAAAAATTGCCCATTGAGCGGGCCGGGCCCAAATCCGGGCCAAAAATTTGTGCCCAAAGCCCAGTATTTCGGGCCGGGCCGAGCGGGCTTTTGCGGGCCAAAACGGGCCGGGCCTAAAAAATAGACTAAAAAGTGTTTTTTGGCTTGTCCAAAGCCCGCCCAAAAAAAAAAAAATTTGGTCGGGCCGGGCTCGACCCGGCCCGCGGGCCCAAAAAAATGCCCAAGCCCGCCCAAAAACCGGGCCGGGTCGGGCTGGAGTTGATCAGCTCTAGGTAGAACTTGTCTATGTTGTTGATACCATAGCTTATGAAGTTATGATAATCCCATTTAGAATTACTAAGGACCCTTGGATCCAATGGTATGACTTCCTATCTCCCACATGGGAGACCAAGGTTTAAATCTTGGTGGAAGCAAAATTTCAATATTGCTGGGAGGAGGGGCGGGTTTTGGGCTTGTTGGGTCTCTGTGTGAGTGGCCCTGTGCGAGGGCAGCCAGAGGAAATTCATCTTACCACGGGTCCCCAAAAGGGAGCAAAAAAAATCCCATTTAGAATTAGAAGTCAACAAGTGGCTAATTTTGATTAGGTGATCATTATTATCATTAATCTCGCTAGAATTACTTGAAGCTAAGTCTATTGGCTTTTTGTTTGATGAGTTGCATTTTAATGGAATTCTTGCTTGAAATGGAAATTTCTTAGGTAATTTGCCTCGTTAAGTAGACATAGTTTGTGTGTTTTTATCCGAATGTACCGTACATTTAAAAATATTTTTAAGTCATTTTTAATTTTTTAATTTACTTATTTGGAACTCTGCAAATGAAAAAAACAAAAAAAAAAACTCTTAGGTATATTGTACACCAAGTGACTAAGGTGTATAATATAAATTGTATTAAGTAGGTGACTACTGATTAGCAGACTTCACATATATATAATTTAATTCGAGAGAGAATTGTAACTAAGAAAAGCTAATTATATATTAACATTTGTTTCTAAATAAGTGCAATAGTTTGACTTTCACGATTGCCAACGCACAACTTTGACCATTAATATCTCTAATTTTTGAAAGGATTAATATCTCTAATTATATATTTGTAAAAGTTATAATCTCCTAAAACTCTATGTCGATCAAGTTGTATTGATTGATATGGGATAAAAAGAGTAAATGTTATAAGTCTAAATAAGGTAATAATAATTGGGTTCCACATCATTTATAGAATCATCCTATAGACTCATGATACTAAAAAAAATTAGATGAATATCTAACCATTAGCTATTTAGCCACCATTTTCATTGTAATTAGTGAAGGATTAGTCTAAAGGCTTTGATCACTAGATGGTGATTGAGCCTTGTAGTGATGTGAAAAAGCATCGTAACATACGTGAGCTCCTTACTCATTTGTAATAATTATCTATTGAGAAACCAATTATGCTGCCAACTATCTTAGCTTATATCATTGCTCCGACACTTAATTTTGATTTCTTTAATCCTTAATTATATTCTTAATTTTGATTTCTTTAATCCTTAATTATATTCCTAGATTCGATCAATCAGAGCTCAAATTTGAAGTAAATAACTCTCTTAATTATACTTACCTTACTTAATTCAAAAATAAATATACAGATCAAGTTAATTATACCTTGTTGTAATTCATGAGTTAATTTGAAGCAATTCTAATTTGTACGTACTTAATCCATATCAAATGATATATCATGAATTCCCTTTTTCTAGAATCTTGTAGTTTGTCTAACACTTAACTAAATGTTAATCCACTTTTATAAATTCAAAATTTAATTTAATGGTAGTAAATGTTTTTTTTCCTATATTGTTTTTTTTTTTCCAGTTAACTATTATTGATGAAATCCAATAAATGATGGGATTTATATTGACATATGTCCTCAATCTCTTCCTTAAAATCTTCTTATTTATCATTTTTATATGATCTCCAATATAATTCTTCAATCACCAAAATGGTTTATACAAAAGAAAAGTTAAGAATTTTCAAAAGCCCCCACCTAAAACCCCTAACCAAGTAAAACTCTCTCAAGGAATAAAAGGATAGATGTAGTTCATAAGTTGAGCGATTGATTTCCCCATGTTAGATGTCGTTTACTGGCCGCAGATCAGCTGATGGCACAGTTGTTAGCTATAGCACCGACAAATATGTGTCGGATTCACGTATCCATAAAATGATGAGAAGTGAAGGAACAAGCAAATACCACTAGTGAAGAACTCCCTCAGACCCCCCCGGTAATTCTTTATCATGTTTCCCTTCCGCACTTTTCGATGCATAAATTTAACCATTATATCCTTTAATTAGGTATTATTAAAGATTACGAAAAGTTAATTTCCTAAAATTACATATTGAGATGAATCCAATAAAATGTCGGTAATACGACTATAATTTTTCATATATAACAATCACTCAATATGGTCAAAGATTTTTAACTTTGATTAAACTGATCCAAATTTCAATGTGAACAAGATACAAATAAACTAACGAGAAATTACCTCTTAAATTATGGTTATCTAAGTCGAAGAAAATGGAGTGATCATTCACTGAGCGGTTACTAATAATTCAATTGTTCCGATATGATTTGAAATATTAAATGAGCTAGTGAAAAATCTAGAATTAAATATTTGTCATTGACTCGATGCAAATTATATTCTTTACATAGATAATGAGATTGATATATTGATGGAATGAATCATAAGTTGTCAAATATGGGCCAGGACTGCACCCATTATAAGGAGAGATAGTCCACTTCACAAGACTAAGGAACTTCCACCTTAAAACCATATGTCAATAAGGGGAGTAGTCCCTTTGCATTATAAAGTGAACTCATATCTCTTCTTTTATCAATGTGAGACACACATGTGTTGTGCGCTATACATCATAGCTTCAACATAAGTGCACCTTGTTCTTTTTTTAGAGGTCATAAATGCACCTTTATTAGCTTCTTAATACTAAGTAATCGCTTTTCAGAGTTTATGCATTCCCCAATCCCCAACATGCATTCATCCCAATCTCGTATAATAAGCATAATAGAGACATTAAGCACGATCCTTAAAGTATAGCAAGACATCCTATTTATTTTATACAAGCAATTTAAATTTTAATACCGATTCGATCCGAGATCTTGGAATTGGAATAAGTTCGGCAAAGTTATTTTGGAATGTACTAGTTATGTTCGAAAGAGTGTTAATAAGGGATCACGGGGCGTTTCCAGATATATTACTCAAAAGAATCGCCACAATACGCCTAGTCGATTGGAATTGCGAAAATTCTGTGATTAAAGGCTCAATAGTCATCATCAAGAACTTAGCTATTTTTTTTTTTTTTTGATAATTTGAGCTTATGTTATTAATTTTCGCATACGGTAACCAAAGTCAAAGGATGGCAAAGCATCCATACACACCGTGCTACAAGGCTCACAGTAGCCCAACAATTCAAGGCAGATTACAAAATGTTATTTTTAACCCAGTGCTATAACCAAGCTACAAAATCATCACTCCTTTGAAGACCTTGCTTCGCAAGAGCATCCGCAACCACGTTTGATTCACGGCCCTTATGGATGATTTCAATTCCAAGTCCCATGTTCATGCTACAATGAATGTAGTTGATGATGAAATTGAGATTCCAAGGACCATTAATACCACTGGAGCACCATTTTACCGCATTTGCCGAATCCGATTCCACAATAAGCCGATGAAGCCTAAGCTTCTCGTGAGCCATGAAAATTTTTATCGCTCTGTGGATGGCTAGGACCTCCGCATGATTTATCTCTACACAAGGTATCGGACTAGAGAAAATGCAAATAAAATTACCCTTGTGATCCCTGAGGACACCACCAATCGAAGATTTTGATAGCAATGGACATAGAGAAGCGTCTACATTCCATTTTAATGTGTCATTAGGCGGTGGCAACCATTGAATGCTCACTGTCGGTAGCTTCACTTTGGATCTAAGAGGAGAAGAAATCCAACGAAGGCACTGAGGGTTGCGAATAACATCATCTGGACTATAGGGAAAAGGGTCCTCCCACCCCTTGATCCACCAACTAAGACGCAATAGGATGAGGTCTTGGAGCTTTTCCATCGAACATGAAATATTATCAAAGCAACGTGCATTGCGTTCCTTCCAAATTGTCCAAAGAATGACAAAGAAGCTCGCAGCCCAAACTTTTTTGAAGAAGGATCCACGGTTTGGATAGGCCCATTGATCAAACATTGCTCGAATTGAAACGGGAGAAGCCCAAGAGATACCCCAAACATTTAACCACCAACACCAAAGATTCCATGAGAGTGGGCATTGAAGAAAAAGATGATCGCATGTTTCCGGGAAGTTACAACAAAGAACACAAGAGGCAACCTCATCAGATATTATACCAAGCCGAGCCAATCTTGATTTTGAGTTAACCTTTCCAAGAAGCGCCAACCATGTGAAAATTTCGATCCGATGCGGCACTAAACCACGCCATACTCCTTTGATCACATCACATGGAATATTAGGATCAGATTTAGCGAGCTCTAAGGCAAAAGATTTCACCGAGAAGCATCCCGACTTGTGAGGGGCCCAAATAAGAGTATCCGGCTTGTGAGGGGATAGAGCAACAGTATCAAGAAGTTGCTGCAGCACTTGACGCTCACTAATGTCTCGAGGCCTAAGATCCCGAGTCCAAGAGATGCCCCATCTCCAACATAGTCCATCCCAAATACCATTTGAAGCAACCATGGCATCTTGGGATACACTTATATTAAACAATCTAGGACAAACCTTCTTGAGAGGGGAATCACCCACCCATACATCATGCCAAAAGAAAGTATTGCAACCATCCCCAAGATTTTTCCTCACCTTTGTGGAAGCAAGCAACATTGCTTGTGGGCTACGCACAATCAAAGAGCAAATGGCTCTCCACGGCCCACCATATGATGGAGTAGATATATCACCGGCCGTAAAAGAAGGCCCATACTTGAATTTGGCACGCACTAAACTGCTCCAAAGGGAGCTTGGGTCATTGAGAAGCCTCCATAGCCATTTGAAAAGAAGTGCCAAATTTTTGTGAAGAATATTACCAACACTCAAGCCACCGAGTGTTTTTGGGAATTCTAGTAAACTCCATGAGGCCGGAGCAAGATATTTTTTGTCAAGAGATCCGCACCATAAAAATTGCCTTTGAATTCTTACTAACTTTTCCACAACCCCTTTTGGAATGGGGAAGAGAGACAAGTAATAAAGGGGTAAGTTAGAGAGGGAGGCTTTTAGGAGGGTTAGGCGCCCACCTAGGGAGAGAAGACTCCCTTTCCATGTAGCCAATTTTTTCTCCATCCTTTCAATAATAGGGGACCACATAGAGATACGAGAAGAATTACCTCCAATAGGAAGCCCCAAGTAGGTGAATGGGAGAGAGCCAATTTTGCAAAGGAGCGATTTCGAGGTGCCATGAAGCCAAGAGTCATCAACATTGATACCCACAATAGAGCTCTTATGAAAATTCACTTGTAGACCCGAAGCAAGTTGAAATAAGATAAGTGCTTTCTTAATATTCAACAAACTTCCGAGGTTAGGAGGACAAAAGAGGATGGTGTCATCCGCATATTGCAAGTGAGATAGTTTGAAGCCGTTGCGACAAATTTCAATTCCTTCCCATAAATTCAAAGAAGTTGCCTTTTGAATGATTAGACTAAGTGACTCGACCACAAGATCAAAGAGAAAGGGTGAGAGTGGATCACCTTGTCGGAGTCCACGTTGGAGCTTGAATGGAGGAGTGGGGGAACCGTTTATGAGAATTGATGCCGATGCCGACATTACACACGATCGAATCCATTCTCGCCATTGTGGTGGGAAGCACATTTGATCTAGTACCCAGTCTAAGAAGCCCCAGGAGACACTGTCGAAGGCTTTGTGAAAGTCTAATTTCATGATGGTCGCCTTTGTCCTATTTCTTTTGCAACTGTCAATGATCTCGCCAGCAATAAGCGCACCATCAAGGATTTGTCGCCCTTTTATGAATGATGACTGGTGATGACCCACTACGGAACCCATTACTTGTTGAAGTCGTCTAGCCAGAATCTTTGCGACGATTTTGTACACACACCCCACCATGCTAATGGGGCGAAACTCCCGAAGACTACTAGGAGCATCCACCTTAGGAATAAGGGCTATGAAGGCATTGTTGCAACCCCTAGGCAAGTTTGAGGTCTCCCAAAATTCTTCAACAATCCCATACATGTCATCTTTAATCACCTCCCATGCTTCTTTAACAAATTTGAAGTTAAACCCATCGGGTCCGGGCGCCTTTGAAGCGTCGCATGAAGCCACTGCCAAGTCTATTTCCTCATGTGAGAATTTTGCAACAAGGATTTCCTGCTGGGCTGACGAGATAGTCTTGAAGCCAAGATTGTGAAAAGTGGGCCTTTTGTGGTTGTCCTCCGCAAAGATTTTCTTAAAGTATCTTACTGCTTCTATTTTGATTTCGGCAGGATCAGCCACTTTTGAGCCACCAATGATTAGATGGTCAATACTATTCCTTTTTTTCCGAATGGAGGCAATAGTATGAAAATACTTCGTGTTCCGATCACCCTCCTTTAGCCACTTCGAGCGAGAATGCTGTGCCCAATACATTTCCTTCTTTTTCAGCCAACCCCATAGATTAAGTTGAGTTGATTTTTTCTCCAATAACTCCGAGTCAGTCAGCATCCTATCATTTGCAAGATGATCAAAGTCCTGCACTTTCTGCTCCAAATCTTCAATATTCTTATCAATGTTCCCAAATTCATCCGAATTCCAAACCTTGAGTCTATGTTTCAGATTTTTCAGTTTTTCTGTCACTTGTAACCCACAAGAGGAGGACCATGAGTCCTTGATTGTTTTCAAACAGTTCGGATGTGATAGCCAACAGTTAAGAAACCGAAATGGACGAGGACCATGATTAACTTCGCGAGAAAGTACCAATAAAGGGCAATGGTCTGATACGTTTCTCTTGAGCAATGACATCTTCAGGGCTGGGTAAGCTGGGATCCATTCAGGCGACACAAAGAGCCTGTCAAGTTTGCTCTTGGATTGTCCCCTAAACCAAGTAAACTTTCCGTTTGAGGCCGGAATTTCAAGAACCTGCATATTCTGCAAAAACAGTTTAAAATCATGCGAGCCGTTAGAGGAAAAAAACTGACTCCCTCTCTCACTTGGGATCAACACCTCATTAAAGTCTCCAATCAATAAACATGGAAGTTTGGAAGAATTCCAGAAGTCTAAGATGCTTTGCCACACGATTGCTCGCTCCTCCACCGAGCAAGGATTATAGATATTGATCAAAGTGCAGTCAAGAGATATTGATGGAATATGCCCGGTGATAGCAATCCAATTACGGTCATAACATGAGCTCTTAATGACAAAAAAATCATGCTTCCACAAAGAAACGAGGCCACCAGAATTTCCGATTGATGGGCTTGCTACCCATTGAACCCGAGGTTCGCTCCAAATAGAGCCTATTATTTTTGGATTGATCACCTTAATTTTGGATTCCTGGATGAAAATGAAGCAAGGATCATGCTTGTTGATGATTTTGCGAAGTGCACTGCGTTTTATTTTGGACCCCAGTCCACGTAAATTCCAAGACAGTATAATCATGATTAATTGGCGAAAGATGAGAAGGGATGATGTAATCTATTTAGCAGCCTCCCAGTCAGCTGCTTGGCGCTGAAGAATACTCTCAACTCGGCTGATTAGAACGGTTGGGGAACCATCAAATTGCATCTCAAGGTGGGAGGCCATGTCAATTGTTTCCAATGCTGTCAGAGTATTGCATTGAGGGGAAGGCAAAGTGATTGGGCCAGGTAAAAGAGGGGGGAGATTGTGTTTTGTTTTTTTTTTGTTTTTTGAGTTTGGCCCTTTTTGATCTTTTAGAAATATGGAAAATTTTGAGATTTGCTGGGATGGAGTCCTCAAAACCTGGGGGAAAAAGGGGCCCAGATGAGGACGTTGATGATGAGATTGAAGGTTTGGGCCTGGAAAGAGGACCAAATTTATTAAAAGTGGAGACAGGTGAGAGAGATTTTGATGGGCTTTTCTGGATAGGTAGAGAGGGGATTTGATGAGAATGGTTGAGGGGTATAGACACTAGTGGGCTCTGGGGATTATCCATAATAGGAATGGTTGGTGGGCCAGGAGTCGACAGATCCTGATTTGGGACAGAGATTGGGGAGCTTGGCAGAGGTGGAGTGTTTGAGGTATTTATGATTAGAGTTAGTTCCGGAGCATTGGGAACTTGAGAGATGGGACTTTTATTGGTGCTTTCAAAACTTGTAATGTGTTCTAGGTAGTTATTGGCAGGGGCTTCGAATAATGGGGAGAATGATTGAACTTCCAGAGTATTTTCTGAGTCACGTGGGGACATGACCTTTTTTGGGTCATCATCATCTTCCTTATTTGAGTCATCTGCACGTGGGAACATGTCCTTTTTTGGGACTTCCTTATTTGGGCTTGGTTCAGCGGATTTCTCATGCTTCCCTTCATCATTGGATCTTTTGTTTTTAATGGCCTTTTTGACATTTTGATCTTGATTGCAAACTTGCTGCCACTGCTGTTGTTTTTCAGAGATGAAAACATGGTACTGTTTGTCTTCCACTTCCATGGAGATTTTGCAGTTGATGTCGAACATGCAGTCAGTGCATACTTTTATATACGCACAGTCAAGTTTTTTGTAATGAACTGAGATAACTTTCCCAAACACACAGCCAATATTGTAAAAATTTTCATAGCCCCAAGCAATAAGCGGAACACCATGAATGGTTATCCAAGTTTCTCTCCAAAGAGCCTTGCTTTGCTTGTCAACATCTTTAAATGCCATGAACCATCTTTCTAGCCATTTACTGTCAATCATAGCTAGTTTGTCTTCCTTTGAGTCGAAAGTGATTAAATGTTGCATTCCTCCCATTGATTTGATTGTGAGACAGTCGACACCTTCAGATAAGATGTGTTCTAATATTGATTCCGATGATTGAAAAGATTGTGAAATTGCAATGGCACTTCTATCAAGCCATTCTTTGTTCTCTTCGCAAGTTTTTCCTTTTATTGCTGCAGCTATGTCACTATCTGTATCAATTTCTCCCAATTCTCCTCGAACTTTTTCTGTATCTTCTCCAAGGGCTCTTGAACTCATTATGCGATGTTTTGATGGGTTTGGTTTGGATAAGGTGGATTTTGGTGCCGGGTTTTTATCGGGTGGATTTTTTTGGGTTTCCTTTTCAGAATCTGTTTCTATTCCTGCTTTTGCAGCATCCTTGTAGGATCTGTTGTTTCGGATAGTTGCTGATTTTAGTGACGCTTTGGTTATGGGTGGCTTTTGGGGCTGAGTTTGGTGGGTTTTGTGGTTTGTATTTGGATATTTGAGGTACGCTGGTGCCTTATCATATTTTGCAGGAAATACGGTAATTCTTGAGTTTCCTATTATCCTGCCATTTTCATCTCTAGTGGCTGTAACTAGAGATTGTGGGTAAACATATTGGACGAAAGCAAACTTGTAGCTTGGGTTTTTTTGAGGTTCTGGTATGTGTATATTAGCAATGGCACCATGAGTTTTAAATATTTTGGCAATGTCAGACATGGTTGTGTAGAGTGGCAGGTAGTTGATGAAACATGTACGAAGAGCTTGGCTATGGCGGGTTTTGGGTTTTTTGTGAGTGACGATAATCCATCGGTTTTTTTGGTTTCTCTCACTAGGAATGCTCTCTCTCTCTCTCTCCATTTTTTTTAAAAAATAACGCATAAAGATCTCATATCAAACATACTCTTAGCATCAAGAACTTAGCTATTGTCGGAAATTTCTTTGTTCATATATATGTATCGAAAAGAAAAAGAATTACTTCTCGCTAGGGCCATACCCACTTCATATTCAGTACAATCTGTTGGAAAGTTTGGTTTATATTAGTCCAAACTTGAAAGTAAGTTAACATCATTTGTTTTGTTGTTGTCCCACATTGGTGGTGCGCAAAGTTATACCCCAATATATCTAGAGAAATGTTCCATAATATGTCAAATATGTTATGGAAGAGATAGCGGACAATCTCCTACTTATTCAAGTATTATAAGTAACATTCATCAATCCCAATAAATAAAAAATGAACCACAAAGTCAATACGTTTGGGCTTATATGGTGTTCTTAAATCGGAACAATGACCATGGAAATCTAATGGATTAGATAGATTATGGGCTTACATTTGAAAACCAAAAATCATTATGGACCAATAGATTTCCAGGCAATCTTTATATTTGACCACCATAGAATTTTCACATATACTTCCCCTAATATTAGACCTTATTTGTCCTTGACTGAACTTATCTGGATTTATTTTTTCTGATAAGGATTGAAATAAAGTGAACAGAACAAATCCATTCTCTAATAACAAGTATTTTAATTTGAAACGGAGGAAGTATACTCAAAGGCGATGTGAAGGCAATCTACCCTTCATGTGGCACTTTGCTACTCTCTGACGGTCCGACCTCCTTCAATGAGTTTCCCTTCATGTCATATATCATCAAACACTGAAAAAGAAAAAGAAAAATATCGTATATGGTCACTTGGTCAGTACAACTATACAAGGCCTGAGCAGTGAGCACAAGGGGCGTTCACAAAAACCGAAACCCCGAACCGAAAAAGGGTCAAAATGGGTGGGAACCGTACCGGAAAAACAGGGATTAAACGGTTCGATTACCGAACCGGTAAAAACTACGGTTAAATGGTACGATTACGGTTATGATTTTTTATAAAACGATTAACCGAAAAACCGGATATATTTATTTTATATTATTATTATTACATTTTTATATAATAATTACATTATTAATTATTAGTTTTTTTATTAAATGCAGTAAATTGGATTTCTAGGCAATCTTTATATTTGACCACCATAGAATTTTCACATATACTTCCCCTATTTCAACATACTTGCTACACTTCACTCATGATATATTAATATTAGACCCTATTAGTCCTTGACTGAACTTATCTGGATTTATTTTTTTGGATAAGGATTGAAATAAAGTGAACTGAACAGACTCATTCTTTAATAGCAAGTATTTTAATTTGAAACGGAGGGAGTATACTCAAAGGCGATGTGAAGGTAATCTACCCTTCAACTGGCGCTTTGCTACTCTCCGACGGTCTGACCTTCTTCAATGAGTTTTCCTTCATGTCATATATCATCAAACACTGAAAAGAAAGAAAAAAATATCGTATATGGTCACTTGGTCAGTACAACTATGCAAGGCCTGAGCAGTGAGTAGGGCGTTCACAAAAACTGAAACCGAAAACCCGTACCAAAAAACCGATCAAAATGGGTGGTAATCGTACCGGAAATTACGGTTAAACGGTAAGGTTACGAATATGATTTTTTATAAAATGGTTAACCGAAACACCGGATATATTTATTTTATTTTATTATTATTAATTTTTTTTATAATAATTACATTAATTCATTATTAGTTTTCTTATTAAATGCAGTAAATTAGTAAGTAATCTAGACTAATTTCTCTAAAAAAAAGGAAAGTCGGTAAGTTTTAAGTTTTAACAGTTAAAGCCTTAATGTCCCAAAGGCCAAAACCAAAAGTCGAAAATAACAAGATCTAAAGCCAAAAACTTGTAATAGTGTTGAGATATATATCTTTGTCAATATGTTAATAATATATCTTAGGCATATTTGTAAAGATTAGTTTCCTAAACCAAGGCTTGTATATAATATCACGAGTCATGAATGAGAAAAGGTGGATCATTATTTTCCCTAAACCTATTCCTTGACATGGTATCAGTTTAAGGTACGTTCCTTGCATCTTCTACCTTCGAACCATGGCCGACGATGATGCTGTTAAACCACCACCCAAAGTCGATCACACCTCTCCATATTACCTGGGTCCGCAAGCTCGGCCAGGCGATTTTCTAACCCCCAATCGTCTTCGTGATGATAATTATGACGACTGGGCGGCCGACATTAAAACGGCCCTCGAAGCCCGTCGCAAGTTTTGCTTTCTTGATGGTCGAATTACGTCGCCCTCTTCCCCGTGTACAGCCGAGGATTGGGCCGCCTTACAAGCCATGCTTGTCTCATGGCTCATGAATACTATAACACCGGAGGTTCGTATTTCTATCCCTAAACTCAACTATCCTCGCCGTCTTTGGGACACTCTCAAAGCCCGTTATGCGGTGACCAATGGCCCTCGGATCCATCAGCTTCACACTTCCATCGCCAAGTGTGAACAGACTAAAAACATCTCTGTCACTTCTTATTACTCACAACTCCATGTGTTGTGGGAAGAACTTCATAGACACGAGCCCCTTCTTGCGTGCTCCTGCTGTACCGAGTGTGATACGGTGACCAAACAGGCACAACGACGTGAAGCACGTCAGACTCACCAATTTCTAATGGGTCTATATACCTCATATTATGCCCAGACTCGTGCTGCGATCTTGGCTCTTGAATCTCTCCCGTCCCTTGACAGGGTTTATCAAATGGTAATACAGGATGAAAGAGTTCGGCTTGCTACTCAACCCACCGACTCACAACTACTGGAGCCTGCTGTTGGTTTTGCTGTTCGTGTGGACTCCACTCGTGGCCGTGGTCGCGGTGAACGTCAGGATCGCTCTCATCTTGTTTGCACCCACTGCAAGAAAAGTGGCCATGACGTTGCCACATGCTTTGAATTAATTGGGTACCCCCCCTCATTGGCATGAAAGTGGTGGCCGAGGGAGGGGTCGCTCCACAAGACGAGGCCGCGGCACTCCTGCCCGCGCAAATGCCGCTACTGTTGGTGACTCATCGAGCAACACCACTACTCCATCCTCCTTATTTTCTGCTGATCAATGGAAAGTTCTCGCGGGCATGTTCGGTAATGTTAAAATTCCTGAAAATCGTATGACTGGTAAGTTTGACACTTACTCATGGATTCTTGATACGGGTGCCTCTCACCACGTTACTGGTGATTTTACTTGGTTATTTGATGTTCATGATATTGTTGCTCGTCCTGTTGGTCTCCCAAATGGTAGTTCTGTTGTTGCTCATCAAGAAGGCTCCGTTCGTTTATCTAGTACCATTGTTCTTCATCATGTGCTTTATGTGCCTCATCTTCAATGCAACTTAGTTTCTATTTCTCAATTGTGCGATAATTTGCATTGTACTGTCCAATTTGATTCTCATATGTGTGCTATACACCCGTCGATGGAGCTGATTGGAACGGGTGTTAAGCGGGACGGACTTTATTACTTTGGCGGCATGGAATCTGTTCATCAGGTTTCTGTTTCTGGTGAAGCTTCTATTCTAGATTTGTGGCATCGTCGTATGGGCAATTCCTCCGCGAAAGTTGTAAAGTTACTTCCCCTGTTAGCCATTTTAAGGGTAGTTTCAATAAGGGTTGTGACATTTGTTTTTATGCTAAACATCCTAGGGATTCATTTCCTATTAGTGACACTAAAACTACTCGAATCTTTGAGAAAATTCATTGTGATTTGTGGGGACCCTATAGACATGTTTCTTCCTGTGGTGCTCGTTATTTTTTGACTATCGTTGATGATTTTTCCCGTACTGTATGGGTTTATTTATTGGTTGACAAAACTGGTGTTTAGCATGTTCATGTCCTTTATTGCCATGGTTGAAAGACAATATTCTCAAACAATCAAAATAGTGCAAAGTGAAAATGGCACTGAGTTTAATTGTTTTCGTGATTATTTTGTTGCTACCGGTGTTCTTTTCCAAACCTCTTGTGTGCATACACCACAACAAAATGGCAAGGTTGAGCGTAAACTTCAACATATCCTAAATGTAGGTCGTGCTTTACGATTTCAATCTCATCTACCTATCTATTTTTGGGGTGAATGTGTTCTTGCGGCTGCTCACCTAATTAATCGCACACCTACACCTTTGTTTGCCAACAATACTCCCTTTGAATGTTTTACGGGTAATTCTCCCTCCTTTGCTGCTATTAAAGTGTTTGACTCTCTATGCTTCGTTCATAATCACAAAACCCATGGTGATAAATTTGCCAAACGTAGCAGAAAATGCATTTTTGTGGGTTATCCTTTTGATAAAAAGGGGTGGCATCTCTTCGATCTTGAGACCAAGGAATTTTTTGTTTCTAGGGACGTGAAATTTTTTGAGGATATATATCCCTTTGGTACTCCGGAAAGTGTTGATGTTGTTCCCGAAAACATTGTTGCCATTGATCTTGATATTCATGAAGATTTTGCCTATGATGCCACTATTGAACCCCTTACCTCTCTCTCAAATGATTCAGTCCAACCCACAATCACCAATCCCTCTACTTTCGCTGCCCTCCCTGATCCAGCCCACACGTCTCAAAGAAATGCCCCTACCCCAACCTCTACTCCTTCGGCCCTTCCTGGCCCATTCTCTCTCTCAAATAATCCAGCCCCACCCTCTCCAACACCTCCATTAAATTCTCTCTCACCCGCTCCCTCTATTTCTCCTCACACGCCCACCCAGGCCCATACATCCGAGCCCACTACCGCTCCCAACTCCTGACATCACAACCCGCCCCTTACTACTGGCCCTGTTCTTCTTCCTGGGCCCGCGTTACCTACTCCACCCAAATCTGCCCCGTCTGGGCCTGCTGCTTCCTCACCGCCCCAAGATAATTCACCTGGGCCTTCTTCCCCCTCATCCGACCCTTCTTCTCTCTCACATCAATCTGGGATTGATTCTACTGGGCCGTCTTTGCCCACTTCCTCCATGGATTCTGTTCTTGGGAGTGGCCTTCGCACCAAAATGCCATCTGTTATGCTACGGGATTATGTTACTCATACTGTTAAAGCTCAAAGTCCTCCCCCGCTTCACCTAGTTCTCGTCACTCCTCAGGTACTCCTTACCCTATTGCACCCTATATCAATTATGATAGTTTTTATGCAAATTATCGTGCTTTTCTTGCAGCTCTTACTTCTACACAGGAGCCTTGGTCTTTTAAGGAGGCCATGAAAGATGAGAATTGGAGTCAGTCTATGCAAGAAGAAATTGCTGCACTTGAACAAAATGGTACTTGGACTATGGAGTATCTTCCTCCAGGGAAGCGGGCCCTAGACAGTCAATGGGTATACCGCAACAAATATGACTCTAATGGTCTTCTTGATCGTCGCAAATCGCGCTTGGTGGTTCTCGATAATCATCAACGGGAAGGTATTGACTATTCTGAGACCTTTGCTCCTATGGCTAAAATGGGTACTGTTAGAGCCATTCTTGCTATTGCTGCCTCTAAGCACTGGGAACTCCATCAGATGGATGTTCAAAATGCCTTCTTGCATGGTGATCTTGATGAGAAAGTTTATATGAAACTTCCCCCTGGTTTTGGTGCTTCTGATCCTAATCTTGTGTGTCGTTTACGTAAGTCTTTGTATGGCCTGAAACAGGCTCCTTGTTGCTGGTTTGCTAAACTTGTCACTTCTCTTCGTCACTATGGTTTTCTACAGTCTTACTCCGGTTACTCACTATTCACCTACACCAAGGGTGCTGTTCAGATTAATGTATTGGTGTATGTTGATGATCTCATTATTGCGGGCAATGACTCTGCTGCTTTACAAACCTTCAAAGCCTATTTGAGTGACTGTTTTCGTATGAGGATCTTGGTCCTTTACGTTATTTTCTTGGCATTGAGGTCGCTCGAAGTTTTGCAGGGTTATTTCTTTGTCAGCGTAAGTACACCTTGGATATTGTTGCTGAGGCTGGCTTACTGGGTGCTAAACCCTCTGACTCTCCTATTGAGCCGAATCATCGGCTTGGTCTTGCTACTGGTCTTCTCCTTGAGGAGCCAGAGTTGTATCGGCGCCTTGTTGGTCGTCTGATTTATCTTGCTGTGACTCGCCCTGATCTTGCCTACTCCGTGAATATTCTTTCTCAGTTCATGCAGGCACCTCGACAGGAGCACCTTGATGCTGCTATGCGTGTGGTTCGTTATCTCAAAGGTACTCCTGGTCAGGGTATTCTTCTCCGCGCTGACAGTGATTTGTCCTTACAGGGTTGGTGTGATTCTGAATTGGGCTGCTTGTCCCATCACTCGGCGCTCTCTTACAGGTTGGCTTGTTTTTCTAGGCCACTCTCCTATCTCTTGGAAGACGAAGAAGCAACCTACTGTTTCTAGGTCTTCTGCTGAAGCCGAATATAGATCTATGGCCGCTATTACCTGTGAACTAAAGTGGCTTAAAGGCTTGCTTCTCATCTTGGGTGTTCATCATCCCAAAGCCATTCCTCTCTTTTGTGATAGTCAGTCTGCTTTGCATATTGCCCACAATCCCGTATTCCATGAGCGCACCAAACACATTGAGGTCGACTGTCATTTTGTGCGCGATGCCATCAAGGATGGTATTATTGCTCCTTCCTATGTGCCTACCACTGTTCAGTTGGCGGACATTTTCACTAAGGCACTTGGAAAGCATAAGTTTGATACTCTTCTTCGCAAGTTGGGCATTCTGGATCCCCATGCTCCAACTTGAAGGGGGGGAGTGTAGAGATATATATCTTTGTCAATATGTTAATAATATATCTTAGGCATATTTGTAAAGATTAGTTTCCTAAACCAAGGCTTGTATATATTATCACGAGTCATGAATGAGAAAAGGTGGATCATTATTTTCCCTAAACCTATTCCCTGACAAATAGCTAGTTATTTTTTTTAGGCAAAGATGAACTTTGGAAAACTCTCTGCCTGTGTGAACTATTAGAGGTTGTAATCTACTCTCTACGTACCTCTATGAGCTATTAGAGGCTGCAATCTGCTCTCTACCTCTGTGAACTATTAGAGGTTGTAATCTACTCCCTGCCACAGCAGCATGTATGTAGATTTAGTGTGTGTGGTGTGTATGGATCTACATATTAAACTCTTAACTCTCTACTCACTCCGACAGTTGGTGTCTGTATTAGACTATTAGTATGTTATTTTTTATGTTGGTATTGAGCTTTGTTGAGTAGTAATGTAGTATGGTATATTGGTATTAATGTTGTATTATTTATGTTGAGAAAAATTTGAATTCTAATATATAAAATAAGTAAAATGAATTATTAAAACTTGAGTAACGGTTAATGGTTAACCGGAAAACCCTACAGAAAAACCGGTTAACTACTTAGGTGGTTATCGGTTTGAACAGTTACAGTTAAGGTTCACAAAAATGGCGAACCGATACTTCCGGTTACCGACCGAAATGTCATTTCGGGACGGTTAACCACCCATGAATACTCTAGTGAGCACGCGACCTCAAATTTGAACAAAAAAAAATTTACATGTATATTCAAGAGTATTAATGGACTATCTTGCTTATGAAAGAGGCTAAAACGAAGTTTTAGATTAGAAAACAAAATAGACTTTCTATAAGTACCACAAATTATGTGATGGTGATCAAACAAAAAGAGAACTTGTGGTACGTAGTTTCCCGTCCTTATCTCCGTTACCAATAATTAAGTTAATTTTGCATAGCTAATTAATAAGCAGGGTATGTATGGCCCACATGATGATGATGGATCCTCCATTTGCCAAACCCTATTGGACCCAAAATGCTCCTGGGTTTCCCCATCAAGCAAGCAACTTAACATAACCTCGTTTTACTTCTAATTGATAAGTTGATTTTGATGCATGGCACATCACACATGTTCTTTTCAATCAATTAATTAGGCAGGGAAGTTAGAAGAGTTTGTTAAGAGAAAATTGAACATTATGATTTTTGTAGGCCAAATTTGTTGAGAACCTACAAGTAATGGTTATAAACTTATAATATCAGATGTTAAATGATAACGCTAGTTCAACAAATTTTTTGACAATAATGTTGGATCTCATAAGATTTCATGGATCCATCAAGTATAAATTTATTGATGTCCATGCTTGAAGGTTGTAAATAGATGATTGATCAACTAGGTTAGTATCAAACTTCTACTTTGAAAGGAAGTTTTTTATTCAGCGTTGCTAACTGACGCGTTCGAGAAAGACTCAATCAAGGGGATGATAAGTTACCTCCAATAAAAATCAGTTTTAATAAGCAAACAAGCAGTTTTCATATCAATATGGTCAATTCAATTTTGTAAAATTTAATTGACGAGGGCATTGTCTAAATTCTAATCTAATTAAACACTTTAAAAATTTTAGATGTAGGTTGTTGAACGGTGTAGCATAATACTTGAAAGTAAGTAGTGTTTAGATTCAAAAATTAAAGAGAAAAGCAGGTTTGCTGCTACAGAGGGTGATATCTGACATTAGCATACACACATATATATTCTTTTCATAAGTAAATTAATTACTACTTGAAAATGAATCTTATGGAGTATCTATACGACCGCTCATGAATTGCAAGTTACGCATGTAGGAAATACTGGCCCCATAAACCAACACTAGTCCTTCCAGCAATCTCACTCATATCTGCATAATGGGAAGTTCTTGGGAGATTATCCATCCCAAAGCAAGTCAACCCAGCTCGATTTTGCAGGTAAGACAAATTGGGAGTAGGGAGTAAGGGGAAATCCCCATCTGCATAAAGTGCATCTAGTAACGTACTAACATTTGATCACACAACTTTGGCACTAGACCAAATACAACCGGGTGGAATATCTTAGCATTTGAGTACACCAAAAGGAAGATGTACCTTGACTATATATATTGAGTGGTACCATCAAATCCTGTAAAACCATGACGGCGCATTGCAAATATATGGTTTATTTGGATTTCATTTATGAAAAAGATGGAGTTACATTGAGTTTATACGAGACGAAGAGTAACTTGTGATTATTTCTCTTGCAACCATGTAAATGTCAGAAACACCCTGCGGTATGTAGCAGCTTGATTAGCTACCTCTAATAATATACACATCATGTACATAGTTAACTCTCTTTTCTAGGTAAATTTATCTTGACGGAATTTGATATCTTCTAAATAATAAAGCTCTCATTCCGCATTTCTCATCTCAAATAAAATTACTGGTCGGAGGATGATATGCTAATTAATCTGCTTACATAATCTTGAAAAAGAAAGCTAGAGAATTAATTAATTTGTCACATTTGCCTAGAAATATCACCCATGTCAACGAAAAATTAATTCTCTACAATTTAGTTAATTAGCTAAGCTTCTCCTTTGGAACACCATAAACTAATTCATTGTGGTTAAACTAATGCAAGGTACATGAAATCAAAGACTTGAATAAAGATTTGATTACAGATGAAATTATTATCAGCAACCATGAACATATTAATCATTGATAGCTTCAAAAGATAGGCTTAAAAGCCGCCAATTGACCAATACCACATTATTGCAAAACTTTCAAATAAGTATATCAAAGCAACTGTTTAACATATCCATTATATATACACAAATCATTACTAGAAAGTTCAATTTTACTAATTAACCAACTATACGTATACGAAACTTATTAATTATTACCCAACAAATCATATAAGAAAAGGGACTTAATTTGTATAATTACATATATATCCATATAGTAGTAGTATACAAAGGACGATAAAAGTTTTGCAAATTCTTGGTTGTAACGGTTAATTAGACCATAATTTATGGTGTAATGACCACAAACAACCGGTTCTTTTGTAGAAAGAACTCAAATGACATGAAATAAATGACAGAGTGATATGAGATTTAGGTCATTATTTGTCTAGTCCATGTCATTCTTGTTAGAATCTATATCATTATACATATTACATAATAAGTTATAGTGTAACGTGTTACACTCAAAATGCATTCTAAGAAAATAATCTTAGTCTTTTTATTATTCCATCTTCATCTCATTAGCTAATCCAATTGATTGACATATCACTAGCCGTTTCTCCTTTTCTCTTTTTGGGTGCATGCGCCATAATATGATAATCTATCTAAATGCCATTCTCGCTCACTACCTTTAAGTCTATTTTTTATACTGTTCACTTAATTTTTTTTTCTTTCTTTTCAAGTCTTTCTTTTTGGCTTTTGTTCCTTTATATGTCCTATGTGCAATTGTGCATGATAAATTTGATGACTAACATTATGCGCCTCCATGTTTTTCGTCTGCTTCCTTCTTGAGCCACAAAACTTCTAGTTGTGAGTAGTGCTTCATGTGATCAGGCACATGCTGGTAAGTAGTAAGTATGGTCTTTTTTTTGATGCCGCAACAGAGTCCAATTCCAATTTTGCTTTTACTAGCCTCGTCTAGATATCTACCAATGTTACTTATTACTTTATTTTTTTGACATGGGAAAATTTGCATTAATTAAAAACTAAAGTACAACCTAATGCTAATACAACCAAATTAAAACAACTGACACTAACAAAAACTACATTAACTCGTAAAGAAAACACTAACTATTATGTGTTCAGTCCGAATGAAGTTTGTCTTGAGCGATGGTGGGTGAGGTTGGATACGAGAGGAAATATGTTGAGATACACAACTCTGATGATCTTCATAGAGATATTGCCGTACAACTGCTAGTAGATCCCAATGTCGACTAGACGCGAAATCCCAAGGTCCTTGATGATCCTCCTGGGATTCTCCTGATTTAACGAACAATGAAGTCACGGTCTTTAGTGACTTCTGACCCTGCTGCGAGGGTATCCGGAGTTCAGTCACACCAGACTGAAACTCGAAATACGTGGAGGTCTTGACGTACCCCAAATCAAGTTGGAGTGCCTCCCACAAGATGCGTTTTTTAGGTGTGATGACACCTGAAGCCATCACGGGAATTTGGGGCGAGTTAGATTGATGAACTTAGCCCCACTGACGGATCCTAAGATCCAAACTGACAATCCCAAACCCATAAGACCGACGCACAACAGATCTTAAGATAGAGCCTCCTCTCATCTTAACCAACACCTGAAATCCTAAAGTGGCAAAAACCCCATGCGTAACTCCAGGATTAGTGGCTTTACCTACTAGGTTATCTAAATCTTCCTTTATCATAGGAAACCAAGAGTCTTGAACTGTCCACCAATCACCACTAACGAACACCCCAGCACAACCATTCTAAAAAAGGCAAGGGTCATTGGATCTGAAAGAAAGAAACATGAAAATAACGAAAACATACATCACTAGATTCGTAACACCGAACCCTAAACTAGGAAATTCGACCAAACGCGGGAAGAGGAAGACACAAATGTTAAGGTTAAAGAGCCACCGACCGATTAACATAACAGGGGGAGGGGAGTGAAGCCGACACACAAAACGCCGGGGGGAACCCGACGAAAGTAACGGGGATGGGGGAAGGGAAGCCCGACAAACCGACGCGTAACCGGGGAAAGGGGCTGAGGAAACCTAAGCTAAGCACTTAACCAGGGGAGGAGAACCACAACTCCAAACAAACAGGAAAAGAAAAAACGACACAACAAACGAAAAACAGGGGGGGGGGAGGAGGAAAGCGACGCACGCCCAGGGGAGGGGGAAGTGACTGGAGGAGACGCGATGAAGGAGACGACGACCGGGAGGGGGAAGGGGGAAGTGACTGGAGGAGACGCGATGAAGGAGACGACGACCGGGGAGGGGAAGGGGAAGTGACCCGGAGGAGACGCGATGAAGGAGACGACGACTGGGGAGGGGAAGGGGAACCGAAGACGGCAACCAGAGGAGGGGGGAGGAGCGACCCGAACTGAAAAAGAGAAACCTAGACACCACCAGGGGACGACGACGAACAGAGGAAAACGGCTAAGAACTAGCGGAAAACGACGACAAACTAGAGGGCAGGCTCGCCGCGACCGGTGTAGCCATGCCAGCCACCAGCGAGCCTGCAAGGCGACTGGCTAAAGTTTTGTCTTTAGGGTTTTGTTGGAGGGCGAAAAGAAAGAGAGAAAAGGGTTTAAGCTAACTTTCAGTCAATACTTATTTCATTTCAATTTAGTTGCGTTCATGCAGAAATAAAACGATATATAAAATACTATTATTGTAACAAATAAATTAGGATAATTTAAGCAGAAAGTTATGACAAATTAATAGATCAGATGGAGATCAGATTTCATATGTTTAGTTACGTAGGAACTAAAACTGTTAGAACAATTCTAATGAATTTATCTGAAAGTCGTGGCGTGAATTAACACTAGCCTAAAGTTGAATTTGCCCCGTTACGTAAACACGGACTCTTGGCAACCAACCTCCAGGGATACACGATTACTGCTCCTCCAATGTAGTACAGAGTTACAATTTGATAGCACTTCGAACAATGCCCAGAATAGAGAAGAATAAGACTGTAATTTGAGAGGAAGCGAATATTTGTGTATCTCCAAGAATACTAAACAGGCTCAAAATATATAGATGAAGGCAAAAAACCAAAACCGGCAAGATAATCAATTAGACGGATATTAAGGGATAACAGAAATAATAATTAAGGCAAGAATAACGGTTACAAAATCAGCGAACATGGGAATATTGAATTCCGACAAAAAAAATAAGGAACTGAATAAAATATCCCACAACCACAACCGGAGCGCACACATGTGGTGAATAGCTCCTTCCCAATCAACATTCAACAAATGTATAAAGAAAGAGACTATATATAAAGAAGGTAGAATATGTCTAAACTACCAATGTGGCACAAATAGCTTTTTGTTCTTTTGAAACAACTATTGGAGTGAGAAAAACTAACACTCTACTTACTAAATCCAACACTTTCATCTCATATTATCTAACTCCAGTTTTGGTATTATAATTTCTCAATTCATTTGCTCTATATATCCTATCTTCCTCTATATCTTTTTTCTCTCCCTTATTAATATGTATTTATGCCGATTTTGACACTTAGGCCCTCTTCTTTTGGGCTAAAATAAAGTAAAACAGCGAGTGAAAAGTAGATGAATGAACTGAAGTGAGTTAAGTTGAACTAAACTTAACTGAAACTGCACCCAAAAGAACAGGTCTTAGTTTAATTGGAGGACGTGGAAATATAGTTGTATCACTGTTTTTTTTGTTCTACACTTCAATAATTCTTCAATAAGATCAGAATAGTCGTTATATTTTTGGCCTTTTATGGGTTGAGATATCACTTATTTGTCAGACTGTAGAAGTATAATTTAGGCCTTGGATGTTTCTATCATAGTTATAAATAAAGATGATTATGAAAATTTAATGGATTAAAATAATATTGAGCTCAAATTTTAAAGACTAAAATTATTCTAAACTACTAAATCATTATTATCATCTTTATTTATGAGTTATGACTATGATAACATTTTCATTAGGCCTCGGGGGGTGACTTAGGCCTCATCTATTATATTCTAGGAGTCCAGGATAAAGTGTATAGGATAAAATGTAAATGGATAGTCGTGCTTTCTTCTTTCTTATTCGTCAGTTTGATATTGTCCTATTAGGTTGTGGCTTAAATTTTTGTTGTTAAATTAGTGTTCCATCGGATGAGAATGGTTAATTAGTGACCACTTACCTGTCACATTATTGGTTGTGTGTTTCTGGTAAATGTAACTCACCCTCGAGATTATAAACTTAGTTACTTGGCCTTAAAAAAAAAACTATATTAGGCCAAATAAGCTCCTGTGAGGAGCAACAAGTTGAATAAAGGCAATCAACTGTAATTATTCTGATAAGTATCAAAAGATTCTGCCGGAAGATGCTAATTACTAAAAAGGTCAAATAAGTTTAGTTATACCTAAAATGAAAACAACTAGCTATATAATACTCCCTCCATCTTATAATATACTAAATATAGTGCTTACTTGTTACACGAATTAGGAAGAATAGAGTGAGTAGTAAAATTGTCCAAAAAATATTTAATGAATTGCTTTTTTGGTACTATTGTCTAGGAACTACTTTTTTATTTTCTTTTTTCATTAAAAAAATTAATTGTTCCTTGGAATAGGAATAAAATAGTAAATAGAGGCACTCATTTTGAAAGAAAGATAGGGGTATTTTGGATAGTTAAGTGCAAAAATTGAAGATAAATTAGTCCAAACAAATTGATAAAAAAAATAAAATAGACACAACATATTAAGACATCCAAAAAACACTATATTATGGGACGGAGGGAGTACTACACTTACTTTGTTGTTTAGTTGCACCATTTGCACTTTCACACTTGCCGATATGCTTCTTTTAACGTTAATATCTCTAATTGCGTATAAGTAAAAATTATAAAGATTTGATATTTGGAATTCTTGAATTGAGACGCATCTAATTAATAAGACCCCAATTGACCATGTTTTCTTTTTCTTATATAATGATGCGAGATAGCTTAACAAATTAAAGTTGGTTGATGAATAGTGCCAAAAAGAGGGAGGAAGTATTAATTATAGTTGCTTCTTTGAAAAGTTATGTAATAGGTTGTTTGGTATACATAGGAATTTAATTTCCATGGGAAATTTCATTTCCTAGTAAGTTATTTCCCTTATGTAATTCCGAGGAAATTAAATGGCCTTAATATGTTTGGTGGCATCAAGGAATTTGCACTTCCCATGGATTAATGTGGGAATTCTGAATGACTAGGGGGAGCGGGTGAATAAATTCCCACATTTTGTGGGAATTTTATTTTCCCATGAATTTTCATTGCCCCCATTTTCCCACTTCCTGTCAACCAAACAACTACCCAAATTAGAAAATCGTGGGAATTTCTATTACCTACATAGTTTCTTGTATACCAAACAACCACTTAGAAGAAGCAATCATGAAATAAATAAGATCGAAATGTGAAAATCTTTGGAAAGTTATGTGATATCCTTAGTACTTTTGCAAATAATATGTGATATCCTTTAAATTTAATTGTGCATATGCCTCTCGTTTTTAAAATGTGTAGAATTATTTAAAAAACTATGTGATGATATCCTTATACTTTTGCAAAAATATATGTGATATCCTTTAAAATTTAATTGTACATATGCCTCAAAGCTTTTAAAAAATTATATAAAAAACAAAACCCTTATGTGTCAATATGGGTGCATTCTCTTCACGTTAAATAAGTCTCAGGTCTAATTAGGGATGATTAAGTCTAATTAGGTGTAAGTTTAAGATGAAAGCAAGGCCGATCAGATCAATTAGATATAGTAAGTTTCATACGTATAATTTCATATGAAGAAAAGTTTTCATAGTTTGTTAAATAATGTTGTACTCCATGGAGCCTGTTCTCCCCAGCTTATTTTCAGTTCAGTTCAGTTCAGTTCCTAAATTATTATCATTACTATTAATTAGTTATAATTTAATTCAGTCAGTTCAGTTTAATTCAGTTCAATTCAGTTCAGTTCAGTTCAGTTGTTTTATGTCGAAGAGAACATGCCCCATGTTTATATGTCTCCATTTATAAAATGTAACTAGGAGTATATGTCTATGTGATTGGAAGAAAGGTTTAAATCCTCTAATCATTGAAAAGCTGTGAAAAGAGTTGCGTTAGGATATGTTGATTCCGATTTTGAGATTTTAAAGAACAGTTGTATCAAAAATTTAATAACTTTAACATAGATTTTATTAACATCTTACATAATTAATCTCGTTTATGTCGTGGACCAATTCGTTAACATACCTCCAAGTCACTTTTTATTAACATAATGACATCGAGCCCTTATTGCAACCCGTGCTACTGAATCAGCTGCTTTAATGCTTCAAACACTATTTTATCAACTACTTTGACACAAACAACTAATCTAATTAACTTGAATCGTCAAATTATTTTTTACATAATCAACGGACTACTAATAATATCAATCATACGCTCATCAATTGGCAAAACTAATATATGAAGTATGAAAATTTCTAGATCTAAAAGTTTGTTTTTTTGCATGTGGACCTCATACATTATTGGCGATGGTGTACGTTGTACTATGAATATAACTCATCACGGTCTTGTTTGATGAGCATTGAACTTACGTTTCCCAATCACGCATGTTAGTAGAAGGCTCAATCAGATTAGATATTCCAAATCCAAAAAAGATAGGGGTGGGTTTATATGATGATGAAAAAGTTGATATTGTGAGCAAAAGCTATAAAATTTATCCAATAATACTAGCATGTCTAAGATTTTTGATGGACATTATGGATCCACAGGTGTGTTCAAGTATGATCTTAGTTGATTGTTTTAATTGTAAAGTTATGTTAATATCATGAATTTATGTCTTTTAGAACCTCTATATATTATTTATTGTAGATATCATATGACTCTTGATCATTTAATAAATATACTAACTAGTTTTTAGTCTAGGGATAATACCCCGGGTAATTATAATTGTAATACTCCGTATTTTTAATTTGGGAGTTATTCTTTTATAAATAAGAAAATATAAAGAATAAAGTGAAAGCATTTTTAATATTATTTACATAAAAATATAGTTTGGGTAAACCTACAATTATAATTTAACTATACAACCTACTTTTGTACCTAATTACTATATTATAGTTTGGTTTCGTTTTAATTTCCAAATAAAATAAGAAATAGAATTCGATTTGGAAAACAAATCCCATTAAACCTAGGTTTCTCATGCTATAAATAAGAGAAGAAAAAAAAAAGAATTAAAACCCTAACTTTTACTTTCATCATCCGTTTTACCCCCAAGAGGATTTTCTCTCTCTCCTCTTTTCTTTTCCCTCGTCACTCTTCTTCCTTACTCCTGCGCTACCTTCTTCCCTTCTCCCCTGTGTTTGCGACGACCACCATCGTGCGAGCGTTGGAGGAGTGCGAGCAATTGCGGTCGAGGCAAGTCGAGGGTGCGAGTCGTCGAGTCGTGGGTCGTCGAGGAGTGCGTGCGTGTGTGTGTGTACGCGTCGTCGCTGCTGTGCGTCGAGTCGAGTGGGGGTCAAGGAGTGCGAGTCATCACTGCTGTTGTGCGAGCGAGTGTGTTGTGCGAAGGGCTGTGCGTGCTTGGGCTCAAGGGTGCGAAGCCGAGTATGGTGTGTGTGTGTAGGCTCGAGACTCCGAGCGCTGTGTGCGTGCGAGGGGGCGTGGCTGGTGCTTGCTGCCGGAATTCCGTCGGCGGTAATTGTCGCCGGCGAGTCACTTCAGTATAAAAAAAATAAAATTCCTTCTTTTCTACTTTAGTTAATTTGTAAATTCTGATTTTTTATAATTCGTATATATATATATATATATATATATATATATATATATATATCTTGGATTAAGTTGTATTGTAAATAAAGTATAGAATAAGTAAAAGAAATCAGATTTATAATTATATTTGTAGTTCTTATGATAAGTCTATTTCTCAAATCTGATTTTTTTATAATACTTATATATAGTTGTTTAAGTTTTGTGGTTATGAACAAGTATAATATAAGTTAGAAGAAATCAGATTTACAAGTATATTAATTACTCCCTCCGTTTCATTTTAATTTACTCACTTCACTTTGGGGGAGAACCAAGGAGAAAGTGCAAAAGTATGAGAAAGAAACTGAAAAGGTGGAGAGAGAAATTGAAAAGTGAGAGAGAGAAATTAAAAAGTGGGTTAAAATATTAAAAAGTGAATGACATAGGTGGAAAAAGAGGAGAAAGTAGATGTGATACGTTTACCAAAAAATAGAAAAAAGCAACAGTGTGTAGATTAAAAAGAAACGGACCAAAAAGGAAAGTGTGTAGATTAAAAAGAAACGGAGGGAGTAGTTTCTTAATATGTTAGTTTCAATAAAGTTTATGAAAAGAAAGTTTAACCAACAAGAACGTTTATTTTATTATTCGAAACACTAAGTTAATTTTACATAGTTAGTTAAACTGATTTTTATTTTATTGATATCAAGGATTTAGCACTGAAATACTTTTATTATTCAATTAGGTCCCAATTTCATAAGCGGAACGTTTTAAGTAGTCAGCGAAGATTCTCTGTTACAAGGTACATACGCGTACTAGTGCAGTTCGATACATTAGTATCATGTTTAGGTTATGAATTATTTATTGAAACCTAGAATCATGATAGGGAACTATTGTTTGGTTATGACTGACGAGATTTGTTTGGTAACATGTAATCAATTGGAAATATGTTTGTATTTCCCTGTTGTATGACTTGTGAATTGAAATGAATTGATATTGGAATGCGTAATTCTATCGTATCACAAGCACGAAATAAGTTTTGGAGTGGAATGCTATGACTAGTGAGTGTAGCAAGGATTTTTAAGAGGTTGCTTAAACTAAAGGATTTTATATGATATAAAGATCATATGCTTAATGTTGTATGAATGAGTAACAATAAGAAGGATAGTTGGCAATAAACTTGTAGTCGGACTCCCTACAAGTAACGAACAATGGGGGGAGTGTGGGACTTGTTCTACACTCCTACTCAGGCCTACTGTGACGATAGTAGTGTCCTTATAAATTTTGATAACTCAAGTAGGTGGAAGGTTCCGTACGATCTTGGGGGTATGCATACTAAGGTGATGGATGTGGAACGGAACGAAACCGTATTTACATTCCATCTAATTGACCAAGTTGTCTATTAAGGATTAAGTAGCCCGTATGATTCTAGAAAGATGACGGTGCCCGTTCGATGCCAAATAAATTGCAAAAACGGAATTTAATGTTTTGTAGTATCATGTTTAGGAATTGTTATTATTATTCCGATTATGCTTAGTGTATTATTTAACTGATTATGTACGTACTCAGCATAGCTGATTGTTTTTTATATGTGTTTGTTTGTTGACCTGTGATGAACCATTGATATTACAATGGGGAGCAGATTGCTGATGTTGCTGCATGAGTTCAGGTATACGAGGGATATTATTTAGTTTATAAACTTTTAAATGTTTTGGTTGAACTTATAGAATTATTATAATCTACTTAGTTAATGGGTTGAAAAAGGGGTCAATGGTGATTCCCGAGTTGTAGTTAAAGTTAACATTTTATTTCCTGCTAGCTGCAATTTAGTTTTCATAAATAAGAGTAAGTTAATGTTTTCGTTTCAATAAGCCTTGTGTTTCACCGCGGCGGTAACACTCCCAAAGTCGATGCAACGTAGTTTAGATTTGTATGGATTTTTGGGGTGTTACAATAATTTTCATTTATTGGTATTTTAATTTAAAATTATAATACCAAACATTACTTGGTTTATGCCCTATTCTTTTGAACTTATTTTCATTTCAATTCAACTCAATGTTTTAATTATTATTTTTGTTTTTAATATTATTATTATTATTATTATTATTATTATTATTATTATTATTATTATTATTATTATTATTAGGTTCCGACCTTCAAGACTCAAAGAAGGAGCAGTGGTTAAGATTTTAGTATATAAATTTGAATTCATGGGATCAAATATTATAAGACATGTATTTTCCAATTGTTTTATTATATGTGGAAGTGCTAAGAAACACTCTAACACAGAAGACCACGAGGCATAATTCATTCCGTAAAAATAATCTTCATCCTTTGCACTAGTATAACTAGTATGCACTTTGTTGTGTTGAACTTGTTTTTCTGTTAGATTTAAACTTCACTAGTTGAAAATAACTTATTTGCTTAAATCTAACTTTTACGAGTTGGACACTGCATCTTCTCTGCCTAAATGAGAGTGGATTATTCAGAAAACAGCATATGCATGCATATCATGCAACATT